>CAJVQA010002836.1:0-20941 GCA_910591915.1 Cetraspora pellucida | reverse complement strand
ACTTGTGGTCAGGGCTAACTATTAAACTGCTATGCCCTTGTAGAGTTCACACAAACCCTAGCATCTACTTCACAGCATATTCGAATACTTTAGTATACCCCTGCTGGTTCACCAAACTCCCAATCCAGATAGCCTGATAGGATTTATAACCAGTCTATTGGTATATCAGGTCAGCCTAATATCCTTTTCCTCTGGCTCGATCTGGCAGCCTGGTTGGTGGTACACTACACCTAGAGGTTTTTGCCTGTTTGGCTACTTTGACCTTGGTATTCATTTTATAAGACTAGCCTTTACAGTAGAGCAATCGAAGATCTGCCTACCTCTCTACTCAAGTCTTTCCAAATAGACTTCTTGTTACCCAATTTCAACAGATTTACATAGCTACAAGGACTTGTCTAGTGTTTGCACTACCTATTGCTGGTTTGCATTCCTTTGTATAACCACAATCTTGTTCCAAAGAACAATGTCATGTAATCTGTTACATAAATGTTCTATGACCTACCAGTCATGCTAGTGTGATTGCCATTACAGATATCCTAACCCAATCATTAGTAGCAGTTGCTGTAATATAAATATTACATAGGTGATTATCCAAATTTTCACTATTGATAGGATTTGAATACCCAACCTACTACTTGGAGGGTTGACAATCTGACCACTTTACTAGGTCGCCATACCCTCTAAAGTATCAGATTTACAAAAGCTTCAGTCAGTATTATTGATTATTTAATTTGAATATACAATTCAAATTGTGACTTATAAAATTGCTAAAAATTTGGTCTCTAAAATTAAATGTTATGTGTTCAAAATTACAATTACATAAAATTTTAATTTATCAATTTGTATATAAATTTACATAAAAATATTGAAATTTAACAACTCTACCTGCAGCATTATGCAAACTAATCAGAATTATACTAACTGGCCAGAATTATACTAGCTAGTCTGAATTCTAAAAATCACACCAAGTCACTGATTGACAATTTTTTTAAAGCCTTAAAGTTGTTACATTAGGGTCAGATTTATAATTATAGCAATACTTGTTTTAAATATTTTAAACCAAAATTTTGTGTAGCAGATGGAAATTTTGTAATACTCTTATGTTAAAGAAAATTCCAGGCTGAAGATCGCTAAAAATCACTTCTGCCCTATTTGGTTTAAATAAAGTCACAGAATCTCATATAACAAAACAAATATAAAAAACATAAGAAATTGTAAAAAAATGTAAATAACACAAAAATTTACTATAATAACTAACTTCCAACCTCTAAGTAAATTATAAGACATGATTGTTAATATAAACATTTATAGCCTGAAGTTCATCTGATTGGTTAATAAATTCAATTTAATTTTACATTATTTATACAGTTTAGAGTACTTATTAAAAAAACAAAAACCAACTACAATAATGTAAAAAAAAAACTATATAGAAAGTTTTATTAGATCTGTAAGACTCTATAATCAAAAATAAGATCTAATTTTTATTCGTTTAAAAAATTAGCTTAGTATTAAGTTGATTTTATTGGGGTTTAAAAAGTTATTACTATACTGACTTTTTTAAATGAAGTCCTACAGTTCTTCTATGCAGCTTTTTTTATTTCACTATGATTAGTTTTTGTTTTTTTAAAAAGTACTCTAAACTCTAAACATATAGAGAATTTTTGATAGAAATTTTTTTGAAATTTTTTTTGATTTAACATTATACCTAATCTTGTAATCTAATTGGTCAATTGATGTCAATCAGTAAAAATCTGTTGGGTATTTACACATCACTACTTTGGATTCAGAAGATTGTGACTTTGTTATTTTACAATTTAATATCTCATATAACATATGATAAGTAACTTTTTCAAAGAGGGTGTTAGATTTGGCTAGTAGGCAATTAAGACTTTCAGTTACTTTGGGTCAATGAATACAAGTAGGATAAGTCACATGTACAAAGGCTTAAATGAACAATGATAGTTATTGAAGTTTACAGGATTTATGCCAGGTATATTGTTAGGGTTTTTATTATGAATAATACAATGTATTGGGACTTGTTTATTGATCAAGCAAATAAGAAATATTATTTCTTAGGGCCATTTTGGCCTTTATTTATAATACTAAATTTGTTATTTACAAATATAACTTTGCACTTTTTATTACTTTAAGACTACTAAATGTTATTTACACTGATCTATATAATATCTTTAAGGATGTGTAATTTCTCCTTTCATCCTACCTTTTGAATCTGAAATACTATTTCTAGTTACAAATGTAACTTATTACATTTTGTATATTTTTCATATAATCAGTCATGATATCCAGTATCACACTACATATACAACAACCTATAAATTTACTAAATGCAATACCAATACTCTTCATGCCTTCTGTTCCTGGTTTTGCAAGTCAAGGTTGTGCAGCTATCTTATATATTAATTCATTGTATGGTTAACAATTTATACAGTAGTGATAAGATCCAAAATCCATTAATATGATTCAAAATCTGCTACTTCAAACAGACAATAAATCAATGCCAGTAAGGATTAAAATATTGTAGATGCATTAAATGCATAGTCAAGCAAAATATATTGACTATTTAGCAAAACCAATAATATTTTTGACTAACCTTATGAAAAATGTATTTTAAAATTGTTCAATTTTCTGAACAGAAGTTTATGTTTCATTATATTGTTAGTTTAGAATGTAAAATTAGAAATTTTTTGATTAAAAATTATTATATAAAAAATGTAAAAGAGCATATGCATCAATAAACATTCTTTAAAATATCCAAAACATAGTCAATTTTCTGAACAAAAAATTGGATAGTTTTGGAATTTTCCAAACAATTCCAAATATAGGTGGTAGCAGAATTACTTAATTACAGCATTATAGCATTCTATCATATGAAAAAATTAATTATAACATAGCATCTAATTAGTGTAATTATATAGCAATGCCAAAATTCAGAAAATTGACCAAAATTCAGGGTCAGTATATATTGGAACATTTCAGTATTAATTAATACGACCTGTTTCTGATGAATTTGAATTCAGGCTTTTGGTTGATACACTTAATTTTGGTTTCATATTTATAATTATGACAATTAAGGCAAAAAATACAGTATGTGCTGTAATTCAATAATTTCAAAATTAATTCTACCACCAACTATAATTTCAAGAAATTTTTTTTCTAGAGTAATCAGCAAAACCACTTATTTTTAATGTTGGTTCAACAATCCATCTGCAAATTAATCAACCAATAATTATTATAACTATTAATAGTAATATTAGATTGTCATGCAAATTTAATGTTTTGAATATAATAATGTTATAAACTTTGTTTTAAAATACAATTATCAACAGAATTTCCACAGTACTGGATAGTAAAAGACATCTAATGTTTATTAATAAAAACTTTGAAGTGTTATAACTTTTTTAAAACAGATTAAATCAAAAAACCTCTGACAAATTGATAGATTTTTGGATAAACTACATTTCTGGCAAAGAATTTTTTTTTATTCTTTGTTTTAAAAAAGTTATAAAAGATTAAAGTTATATGAGTTTAAAAAATTGGCATTTAATATAAAAAAAAAGAAAACATACATATATTTTTAACTAATCAAAATTAATTACACAAAAATTAGCCAATCAAAGTAATTATATAAGAACTAAAAATTGGTGCTTATATGTATTAATTGGATGTCTTTTACTGTCCTGTACTATAACATATATTTTTAGATAAAGTATAAATAAGATAAATTACAGGAAATAATATATCAGCACTATATTCAGATTAAAATTTACTATTGTAAACAAGGCTTCAGACTATCATTTATTGTCTTTTATTATATTATCATTTTGTACTATGTCTTGCATAAACCTTTTTTGCAAAATGGATCAACATATGCCCAGAAGTAATTTTGGCCAGTCAAATTCTTTAAAAATGACAATTTTAATAGTATAAATTTAGT
Source organism: Cetraspora pellucida (assembly GCA_910591915.1). NCBI lineage: Eukaryota > Fungi > Glomeromycota > Glomeromycetes > Diversisporales > Gigasporaceae > Cetraspora > Cetraspora pellucida. Next base: position 16,986 of record CAJVQA010002836.1, on the reverse strand, counting down.
CTTCAGGTTGATTGGTAAGTATAACAGTTATTATGAATTTCTTATTATACAAATTTAGAATTAAGTCTGGTTTATTTGTTAAGGTGTAAGCCATTTATTACATAATTTTTTAGAGAAGAAGGTCACTACTAACAAGAAATTATGTAATAAACAGCACACTGACTAATAAATATTTATTTGTCTCTTCTTACAAATACTACTTAATCAATAGATTAATTAGTTTGGTGGATATTATATTTATAATTTATATATGCTTAATAAAATCTCTATGACAAAGTCATGAATAAAAAGCCAGTGGATTTAAACATACTATTAATTATACTTGTTCATAGTATAATATTTATTTAATAATTTACACAAAATTTAAAAATGATATATGCAGTTCTAAGACCAATTGTAACATAGGCAAAGGAGGAATATTTTCATGAGGATTACTTGACATGTTGGACCAAATGATGCTGATATGAAGTTATAGGTCAAATAAGTTTGCATGAATTATAAGGTCACTAATTCTCAGAGTCTAATAATAATATAAATAAGCCACAAAATCCAAAGAAGTGAAGTTGTACTTTTTTTTTGCTGCTTTGAGTAGTTGCCTAAAACCCTATTTTCTGGCTAATAAAAATATTCTTTATACATTCTACATTTAGAAATATACAAATTCAGTAAAATTTACTTCTATTCCTTTTATGGATATAGTTCTTGAAAAAATGTGCAAACATGTCTTAGAGCAAACAGAACAAACAGACAAAACAGAAATATGATGAAGTGATATGTAATGCTCACACATGTTAGTTGAAGCTTTGAAGAACCTTTGCATATGACTAAATTTGAGCACAGAAGGAAATAAGGCTGATTTGATAGAATGTCTTACATTTGCTAGTGACAAGTCCCAGAGTGAACAAAATAGTTGGAGAAAAAATATGAAAACTGAAGCATTGGAGACCACTTATGGTGAAGAAGAGGCAAATCAGAAGGATATGTTTCATTGTGAAAGTCCAGTGTTTAGCATATCATCAAGACTCCTTAGTGATAATAAGTTATATAAAAAAAGACTGAAAAAGATAAAAAAAGAGTCAAAAGATGCAGTTGACATAAAAGCATTATTGAAGAAGATTAAGCACTTGTAAGAGAATGTAAATATCATCACAGAAAGTGTTGAAGTATCGAATATGAGGTTGGAGATTTACAAAAACTGGCCTGATGTGAAGTTCAAAAGATTCAGAGATCAGTTTAAATACAATGCCTTTGTACTATTAGGAATAATTAGACTTAGTATTAAGTGCTACAACAGAAGATGAAGCTATTCATCATATTAAAAGTGCAAGATCAAGAATACTCAATAAAACAGTGATATTAAATATAGTAAGGAAATATAGCTAAAAGGTTGTAATGAAGTTACTATAGTCCAAAAATAAAGGATTGTCTGCATATGGTAAAACAATCAAATAAGCATGATAGGCTGCAAATTTGAAGCAAGAGAAAAGAAAGTATGCAAATAAAAGATAGTTTTTTTGAGGGTATAGTTTCTATAAAAGATCAGATTTTAGGAACAAGTCCAATTGAAGACAAGAAATCTATATTACAGAACAAGAAAGAGACAGACAATATAGCACAGAATGTGAAAGGCATAATGCATTCACATGTTATAATTGCGATGGATTGGAACACTATGCAAATAATTGTGTTTCAAGATCAGACAGACAGTCTTTTAAAAAAAAGCCAAGTAAGCCTTGAAAAACAAGACAAGTTGTGCAAAGTAGGAATTACAGCTGACTATCCTTGGGCCTCACAACAATTAGAAGTAGGAAGTTTGACAAAACCAGCATTAGTAGAATATTGGAGAGAAAAAATAAAGGCATTACTTTTAGTAATAAGCTAGCTCAAACAGAGAGTTCTATTATTTCTCAAAGGCTAGCATTATCTATCACTGTTGAACACCTTACAGCAATATTATTTTATACAAAAACAGGAAAATTGGTTGATAACAGAGTTGACAAGACTATTAGAGAAAAGGCAATAGTCAAGGTGGGAAAGGAAGCTCAAAGACCAAACTGCTTGCCAGAAGTAAGCCCTATATTTCTAAAACCAAAACCAGAAAGGAAAAATAGAGGCTTATCATAGACCTGCAAAGACTGAACAGAACCCTGTCTAACAAATTGTTCTATTTTAAAAACCTAAAAATGTTTATTTAAACAGTAAAGAAAAACTGATGAGTTATAACAATGGATTTAAAAGATAGTTATCATCACCTTCTGATAACAGAGAATATGCAAAAACTGCTAGTTTCAGATTCAAAGAGGACTGGTACCATTATTATGTTTTGCCATTCGGCTAAGTCAGGTGATGTGGATCTTTTCGAAGGTAATGCGAGTGCTAATCAGATATTGGCATTCAATAGGCATCTACTGTAAGAACCATGTAGATGACATCTGGATTGCCTATCCAGAGATCAAAATCTTGAAGTATCAAAGGGATTATGTGATTGCCTCAGATTTGAGGTTAGGTGGCCTAATTTTGGCAAAGAAAAGAAGTTGGGAACTCACAAAGACCCAAATTTTATAGCCTAATATTGAACACAGTAAAGACATTAGTAATAATTCTAGACAAAAAATTGAAGATAACACAGTGAGCTTTAAAACATTTAGCAATTCAACAGGGGTTATGGCACAGTCTTTGGCATCTGTAACAGGTATGTTAATAAGTCTAAGCAGAGTATTTGCACCAGCAAAAGTGCAGTGCCTAGAGTTTTACAGTTTGATTAATGCAGCATCATAAGCCATAAAAGTGGAATTAAAAAATAAAGTTGTCAAAAAGGGCAAAAGTTAATATGAATTGGCTAGTCCAAAATTTGAAAAAGAGAAAAGATTGCCCTGTATAAAAATCCTCATGCATACTCCCACTGTTTGTAGATGCTTCAATGACTGGCTAGTCAGCAATACTATTTGTACACAAGGTATTTGAAAACTGGAAAAAGAAACACCAACATGTGGACATAGAGAAATTAGAATTTAAAGCAACATTGTTGAGTTTTTAATCATTTGGCAAAGAACTGGCACATTACTGGATAATAGTTTTTATAAATAACAAAGTTGTAAGAAAAATGATGAAGTCAGAAAAGAAGATGCCTTGACAGAAGGAATACATAAGAAAGGTTTGGAACTTCTGTAACAACATAGACATTTGGATTTATAAATTCCAATAGGTACCAAGTGCAAAAAACTTAGCAGATGAACTTATAAGACATTATGTTAAATCTGATTAGAGTCTAAGAAAGGATATTTTCAAACTATTAAACCATGCATGGGGCCTATACACAATAGATCGAATGGCAAGCAAAGTTACCACTCACCTTTTAAGGTTCAATTCACATTGGCAATGCCCAACTACAGAAGCTGTCAATTGTTTTACACAAGATTGATAAGGAGAGATAAATTACATGTATGCTCTGTTGGGTCAATTAGATCAGGTGTTTCACTATGTAATCGAATGCAAAGCAACTACAACAATAATAGTACCAGTGTGGCTTTTAGTCTCTGGTGGCCAATCATGTTATGACATCTAAACCAGGAACATTTACTGCCAGATCCAGATGAGAGTTTTCTTTCAAATATAAAAAAATCATCAGAACTATAGAACAACTGAAATTGGAAGTTTATAGCAGTACAGATGCTGTTTTAGAGAAACTTCTGTCACAAGCATACAAAATATTACTACCAAAATCATTGTATAATCATAAGTTAAAGGCAGTTTAGAATAATTTTATTAATTTTTGCAAGGCATATAGACTAGTATATTTACCAACCTTATAAGATAGTATGTTAGCATATTTAATTTGGTTAAACATATATAGGAAAACAATAAAGCCTACATTTGTTTTAATAGAAATAGCAAATCAACACAGTGCACAAAATTTGCCAGACCTAACAAAGAACTATAAAGCAAAAAGATTGGTAAAGTTATTGTTAAACCTAGTAGCAAATAATAGAAAAACCACATGGCTGTATGATCTATTACTTATTGAGGCATTGAAAACTTATATAAACAACCTACCAAAGGTAACTAATTATAAAATATAGGCATATAATTGTATGTTAGTAGCAAATAGTTTGTGCATAATGCAAAGAGTAGAAGAATTAGTAGCCCTTTCTCTGAGTAATTTCAAAAAGAAGAATAACCTTCTATGAATTTATATAAACAGATTAAAGATCGCCCAACAGGACACAGAAAAATTTATTTTAATTGAACCAACTAACTCAAAATTCTGCCCTGTCAGACTGTAGAAATAGTATTTACAGATTAGAGAAAATTCAGGCAAAATAGTGTTTCTGTAAAATAAAAATAAAAACTAACTGTAAGGGTCATCAGTTCAATTGTTAAACAAATGGCATGTTATGCAGTTTAAGAGAAAGATATTCAAGCCATAGCTTGCATATTGGTGGTGCAATGGCTGTAATGAAGGCAGGCCTTTTACTACTTTAAATAATAGCTATAGGTAGCTGAGTATCAAAAACAATATTGCTATATTTAAGAATGATTGCGACAACACAGATAAATACATTGGTAAAGATGAGGTTTTAGAAGATTGGAAAGTTAAAAGATAATTTTCTTTTTATTCTTATGGTTTTCTATATAATGTTTTTTTTTTTGCATTACTTGAGTCATGCTAATTGATTTATTGATTTATTGATTTATTAATTTATTGCTTTATTAATATATTGTATATTGTATATAGTTCAGATTAAAATCTGAATAAAAATAATAAGACCAACTGTGATGTAGGCATAAGAGAGATATTATCATGAGAATTACCTGACATGTTGAACCAAATAATGCTGATATGAAGTTATAGATCAAATAAGTTTGCATAAATTATGAGTTCACTGATCTTCAGAGTCTAATGATAATATAAATAAGCTACAAAATTCAAAAAAGAAATATTGTGCTTTTTTTTTGCTGCTTTGAGTAGTTGCCTAAAACCTTATTTTCTAGCTAATCGAAATGTTCTTTTTTCTATTCCTCCTAAGAAAAATTCATTCAGATAACTAATCAAACAGATATACCTATTAATGCTATTCAATGCTACAAAAAACACTTTTGTGAAATTAAAATTAAAGGATAAAGTGTTCATTTGCATCATTTAAGAAGTAAGATAAAGCAGCTGTAAAAACCCCACACTGTACTAAGAAGTAAGAAAAAAACAATTGTGAAAACCCTACACTGTTCTGAAAGGTATAAGAAACAACTGTAAAAACCCCACATTGTTCTTGATAAGATGAAGCAGCTGTAAAATCCTCATACTGCCTTAAGAATAATAAGAGGGCAAAGCATACCTATAATGTTTCAGAAATTACAAAAGGAAGTAGATAAGATTCAAAATAAATATGAAAATTGTAAACATGACAAAGTGTAAAGAACTATACATAGGTATTTGGTAATAGCACCATTTCTATAGTTTTCTAATAATGTTTTTTTTTGCATTATTTAAGTCATGCTAATTGATTTATTAATTTAATGATTTATTGCTTTATTGATATATTGTGTATTGTATATAGTTCAGATTAAAATCTGAATGAAAATAATATACAAATAAAGCATTTATTATATAGAGTAAGGATGGGAATTGATTTTGAAATCAAAATTAATTTTATAATCTAATAATTTAAACTGATTAATTGATTAATCAAATAAAAAAATTAATTAATCAATATTGTTAGTAGCAAACCTGTACCTCCCAATTTTGAAGAACTGCTTAAAATGAATGAATAATGAAGTCCCAAATCAATGCTGCATGAGATCATGACCATAGTCACTAAGTCTTCAGAACAATTACCATTGTCAGGCCTAAAATGTTAAAGTAATCTGCATTAACCTAATTAACAAAAATAAAGGCTAAAATGAGTTAATGGGTTAATATTGCCTTGTGGAATAAAGCTTGTGACAATGTGGGTGCATTTCCAATTAATGGAATAGTTGTAGGAGTAAGAATGTTGATTGTAAGGTAAAAAGAAAGCATTAATAAGCAAGAAGTAAAGGCTGTAAAAAGTAAGAAATAAAGAGTTAAATTGAAAAGAAATAAATTAGTTTGGGTTCTACATAAATATAGGAGGAGAATAATGTGAAAGTGTTTTGGATACTAAATGTTGTTAGAGGACTAGAGACTGTGAAGGTAAAAGAATTTCTAAAAGAGTGAAAAAGACTTGAGATAATAGAACAAAATGTGTTAGAATAATAGTGAATTTTTTGAAAATGTTCTTCTTGCTTCTCTATAAAATCCTTATAAAAAGGAATTATTTTTATTTGAACAAAGTGTGTGCCTTCCCTGTCTTACAAAAAGTAATAAAATTAATAAATAAAGACTCTAAAAATTTCTACTTAGAAAAAATAAAATTCACAAAGTAAAATGCTCTTTCAGGACTTCTTCACTTACCTTATCCTAACTCTCTTAATAATGCTTTTTAATCATTGCTTTAGACCAGTGCCAAATCATTCTGCCTCTAGAATGTTACATGACATACCCCATTCGATAGTGACAATTTATTATGTAATTTGACTGATTTGCCAGTAACAATATAAACTTTTTAAAATTGATTTATTTAAGTTAATTAGCATCTTTGATTAAAATATATTACATCATGAATATTATTTTATCATTTTCTAATATATTTAATCTGTTATATAGATCAATTTTATACTAATATTGAATATAACTTATTAAATATAATATTTTTATTTATAAAATTGTAAACAATATAAAACAATGTAATATGTATAATAAATAAAATATAAATAATACTATAATATATAATTTAATATATAAAAAAATAATAAAATATAAATAATATATAATATATAATATAATATAATTAAGAATTCGGGTTTATATTTTTTTATATATAATATAATATAATATATAAAATTATAATTTAATTTTAAGAATTCGGGTTTATATTTTTTTATATTTTTTATTTTTATACTTTTTTTTATAATTTTTAGGTTTTTAATTTTAAATTTTTTTTTTTTGTAATTCTTAAATTTTCAATTTTTTAAAAAATTTCATAAATTTAAATTTAATAAATATATTACAATAAATAATTTCCGATTTAGTATTACTTATTACTTAAGAAATAATTCGTTAATAAAAATCGATTTTATTTATTAAAATCGATTACTTTATCAAAATCCATTTTAATTACAAAATCGATTATCATAACCGATTAATCGACAATCTTAATGTAATTTTAAGTAAAAATCGTCATGTCATTAATTTTTTTATAACAACAAACTTGTGTTGTTAGTACTTACCTTGAGACTTATTATTTTTAACCTGGGATGTAGTATGATGTAGTAGTTTCAAAACTAGATGAGAAGTAAAGGTTCGACGACTTAAGAAATTGGTGAGTAAATATGTTGCTGTTTTATTTAAATTACTGTGTATAATGTAGCTTATAAATACAAATTTATAGTGGCGTATCTTATAATCCATGTTTAATGGTGTATGATGAAATTTAATTAAAATATTGTTTATTATATAATTAATGTACGTTAATTATTCTTCTTGAGATATTAATTAAAGTTGTTATTATGGAATCAAATTAATGTATTAAAGATTATAGAAGGTATTAACTATTTTTTGAAAGTTTCATTAGTAATAAAATTTTATCGGGGCATGACCAAAACTTTATCCGGGGTACGATCGAGATTTTTCCGGTGTATTTTGACAACCAATCAAAACAACTTCTGATATGATATGTATCACGAATTAAACTCCTGAAATATGCTAATATTACACCAAAATTTAACTTTATCACGTGAGCTAGTCTAGTGTTTGGATTCGTCGATTTTGGTATCGTCCAAAATTATCAAATCCAATCCAATTACTCTTATGTTCTATATGCAGTAGTTGACGAAAAAAATACTACTCATTAATGTGTACAAGGGTTGAGCAAATCTGTAAGTTACATTTTAACTTGCATGATTTCCTTACATGTAACTTACTGTTACATGATTTGCTTACATGTAGCTTACATGGTTTTGCAAACTTACACTAAGATACACATGGTAATTAAGATATAACTTGCAAGACCTGTTTCAAGTTTATTACCTAAACATTGTTACGTCCACTTATTAATTTAGCGTTAAGAAATATGCAGGATGGTTCTTTATTACTTTGCCAGTAATCATTTCACCGACAATTTATTTAGCGACATCATTTCAAGTGACAATTTGCTAACAAATATGTATCTAAACTAATAACATACTAAATTATACAGTTAGTGTAAGATTATTATTAAAACATGTTAAACAGTACATGCATGTGTAAAAATAAAGTATAAAAAGGCGTTTAAATGCAGAAACCTAATTCGATGAAATAGATGACTTTTTATTGTTTTATTTCAAATAATTTTATTTCATTTTCTGATAAATTTGAGCAGCCATTATTAAAAATAATAATTTCATACTTACTTATTTGAGTGACGAAAAGGGAAACCTTTTGTCACTCATTTCTGAGGTACGTTATTTTTTTTAAATTATGATATTCCTTAACGTTAATGTCATCATTTTGTGCTACTCATTTATGCAATAAATTTTTAGTCACTTGACACATTTTACCATAAAGGTGTTAGAATAAATTCATTTATTATAAACGCACTTGGCATCTGTTATGCATTTAAGTTTTGTATAAAACATTTTGCATAAATTGTTCATGTTGGGTTAGTATTTAAGATTATAATTAGAGTTTGTGGAAGGGTTTTTGAGGCATAAAGCATTTTTATTTAAACACTATATATTAATCAATTAGTCAGTTTTTAAGGGAATGAAATATAAGCGGTAAAGCGTTTTAGTAATTATGAAAAATTTTTATCCAGGTGAATCAGAGCAAAACTAACCCTAAAATTACTGTGACTATTTACATATATATAAACCATACAAGTAAATTATCAGTAAATTATTTGAATCGGATTGAATCTCTTCTAAATTATTCAATTATTATTCTAAAAACATATCAATGGCTTCTACCACACCAATAAAGCTAAACAAGGATCAATTCATCCTTATATCTAAATTATGTATTCCTCTGAATATCATTTCTCTCATTTCTTCTGTTGCCTCATGCGTGACATTTGTTTTCATACGAACATATTATCCTAAACTCGCGGATCGTGTTTCATTTCGTTTAAGTTTTGCGGCCTTATTCTGTGATATAGCCTATTCTGGTCATCTTTTATTTAACCTTGTTTGGGAGGCTACTCCCGGTTTTTTGTGTGGATACCTGGTAAGATATTATTAGCATTCTCTTCTTTTTTGATATAAATAGCTTCTTTTAATTTCTTAATTTCTATATATAAGGCTTGGGCACTCGTATTTCTTGCTCTTTCTTCACTATTTTTAATCGTTTGTATAGCTTTGGTATGTATTGTCGCGGTTGATGCTGAAATTGTTTAAGTTAGTGTTTAGGGTTAGAATTGATATATGTGAATTTTACAGTGCTTATATTTTCAAACAGTCCTACCGAATAATTGATTGTGAGAGTCATTAATTGCAATTATTTAAACTCAATTAATTGATTGGTGGCGCAGTCAATTTTGGGTGTGATAAATCATTTGGGTGACAAATAAAGATTAACTAATATAATTAATTAGTAAATTCTTATTTGTCATATTCAATGATTCATCACATCCATATGGCTAATGGCAATTATTCTTATCACTAATTGTTACAACAATTATAATAATTTATTATTGCGTAATAATTGGGTTGCGATTAATTTTTCGGTACCCCTGTTTTCAGCATCAGTCGCAACATGTATTATAATTATTTTCATTTTCAATTTCAATTTTTTTTTCAATTTAGAACCTTCATATAACGTTTATAAATGAATATAAAAGCCATAATTTTGAAAATTATTATTTTATGTTTGCATTTTCTTTTGCTCTTTTACTCTCTCTACTTCCTGCTGCCGCTAATATATATGGTCTTGATGAGCTTACTGGGTATGTATAGTATCATATTATTATATATCGAATTGTACACACATACTATTTTTAGGGTCTGAGACTGGGTACTTGCCTATGTACAATAAAAGTACAGGCATGTATGGGCACGGCTAGTGATGCAGGGGAATTATTTCCCTAATTGTGGCAAACATTTCTAATTTTAGTAATTCAACAATTGCGACAAAAACATTTCCAATTTTAGTAATTCCACAATTTATGCAAAAGTTGCAGTTTTGACATCCTGTAAATTCTTGCATCAAAATGTACCGTCTGCCTAAATTGTGGAATTACTAAAATTGTTAATGGTCAATTCCTCATAGCTGAGGAATTAGAAATAATTCCACTGCATCACTAGACACGGGCATGGGCATTCTACTGCATTACTAGTTCTAGTAAATATTTTGTTTATTGCATTACTATAAAATTTTTTGTTGTCCCGAAACTATGTCCGGCAATTTATGCCCATACCCTTAATAGTGCCTGGCTCTTTTGTCTTGCTTTGGCATTATATATTTTATTTCATATATTCAGATTGATTAATTTTTATTACAGTGGTTGTTGGTATCGTGGTGCTGGTCAACAATATATTTTAATATGGGAATGGACTACATTTTTCGGTTGGATGGATGCATCTATTTTGTATTGTGCGATCGTTATTATTATGATAATTAGAAAACTCAACTTAGTAGCAAAACAATTCGATACTTTGGATTTTTCTTCGACTTCTCGGTCATCTAGTCATCTCCCCTTAATTAGTAAGGCTAGAATTTCATCTGTTGTCAGAAGAGTCATGTGGTATCCAGTGTTGCCGGTAGCTCAAATTTTTGGCGGTTTCACTCAAACTTACTATCATATTAATCATGAGATCCCTTATGTAGTTTTGTTAATTTGCTTTATTGGCTTATCACTTCAAGGTATTTACACGTTATATATATATATTCTTTATTATTTGAACATTCTTTGATTATTGATTTTATCTATTACACCTTATCTATTACACCTTAGGATTACTGAATGCTTTAGTATTTTCACAAGATATTGCAGTTACTCGTACTTTCCAGGCTATTAAATTACAATGGTGAATCTCCACTGTTAACTCTTATGAGTCTCATTACCCTCATAAATCTCACAACAAAGCCATTGCACTAGTAAAATCAAATGATCTAAATTGCAATAATGCTGATATTATTAAAAGTGATATTATTATTGATAATAATATTAATAAAAATAATACCATTGATAATAGAGCAAATAATGGTATAGTTTCACAACCTTCTCTCTTAGAGTGGTTAAGATACATGCTATTAATTAAAATTTTCTCTTTTCCAAAAACCACATCTCGAGTAAATCCATCTAATAATTTATCATCGATTAATTCCTCTGTCGGTAATAAGTTAAGTGCACCCTCTGTTCTGGTTGAAAAGGACAATTCTGATAAACAAAATGTTGTTCAAGGTATTTGCCTGTTCATTTAAAAGATTCTTATCAATATTCCTCATCATCTCTTTGTTTTAAATCCGTCAATTTCATCTGAATCATTAATAGGTAGTTCGATTGAACTAACAGAAAAAATATCTGAAGAAATTGTAACAACGTTAAGAAGGCTTTAAAAAATTTTTCTATTAATTTATTTCAACTTATTTATCGTAAAAAATTTTTTTTATTCATTTTATGCATTTGCCATTGATAATATTGTGCAGTATATTTAGTACTTCGTGTAATCGTAACGCCAGGATCGGGTAAATAGCAGTTCGTATAACATGATTAAATATATGACGTAATTTCCATATATTTGCTACTAGAGTAATAGTTATACCATTGTGAAAGCAACTTTACCCTTCTCCCGATCTACAATGTATCCAACATAGTACAGTTTTGATTTATTTTATTTTTACTATTTGCATTATTTATTTATGGAACGATTGATTCGAAGATATCTAACGGATAATAGGAAAAAAGATCTGAAAGAACAAATAATGGTTACTTTAGTGTATGTACTTGTAAAATATATAAACGACCAAGTCTTACCTTCGATAAAGCAGAACTCGTTAATACAGTCTCAAAAGTGTTTCGTTCTAATTCTCCCCTCGAAAAGTGAAATTCATATAATGCCTAATCTAATGTTGTTATACGAAACTAGAGGTTCGTCAAAAAAATTTAAGAAATACAAATTTACGAAACTGACGAACCTGATTGACCAATCAAATTTGATAAAAATTTATGTAACTTAAAATCTTAAAGTCTAAAGCCATCCTAATCTTATGATTACTGTAAGCAGCAAGGTAAAATCCGCATTACAGATAGTTATATTATTGACAGTGTTGTCAATTTCTTGTTCTATTGATAAAAATTATATTATATTCTAATTTCTATCGCTTATCCTATTGTTCTATTGTTTTTTTTTGGTGTTAAGATGAGGTCATGTCTTTAGACTTTATTAGTACATATTGCTATAGTTATACAATTTTTTACATTATACATTATCTATTACTCTATATATTTATATTACAACATGGGACTCAGAATATTTATCTGTGATCTAAATCTACCAGAGTTCTGTATTGTGTTTTACTTACACGTAACCTGGATATTTGCTTCACATTTAATTATATTAAGTAATCTGTATATTCTTCTTATATTTCATAATTTATTTTTAACATCTTTCAAATTGGTCTATCTAATCATTCATTTCTTATGAGTTATCATCTTTAGTATGTTCAAAGGATGTGACTCTAGCATGTATCTAAAATCAATGTTCTGCTATTATTATTAACTTCCTAATTTAGGTACTAGTAGTACATATCTCAAGTCAGGTCTTTTTTGTTACAACTAGTTTGCAATTTTTTTTAATCTTAGTATTATTTTAAATAGATTATGCACTAATCTGTCTGTTTCTTGAATACTTCTTTTTATAATATAAATGAAACTGTGTTATAAATAATCTTTTTTGGTTATTACTTATTGTAATATTTTTATTGTTTTTAATTATAAATATCTTAACTTAGATAAATACAATATTTATGGAGCATAGTAATCTAATGAGTAAATAGGTTGTCAATCTTCAAGTAACAGGTTTAAGGTTCAATTTTCATAGACAATAAATTTTGAAAATTATACTATATTATAATAACTGTTTTTTGTTAATTGGTTATATTTAAATATCTGTAATCTTAGATATATTAAGTTGGATCTTACCTTATATTAGAAATTTGAAACATCTATATGAAGTGTAATGTTACATATATATAGAAGAATGTAAAAAAACAATATTATATAAAGTTTAAGTATAAATTTATAATAAAATCATCTGGCATAAAAGATTAAAAAATTGAGAAGACAGAAGCTTATTTAGAAATCTTAAGTAAAGAAAAAGTATTAATTTTTAATGATGATGTTAGATTAATGGAAACTTATAAAACACTTTCAAAGAAATTGTCAAATAAATCAGATAACTAATATGTAAAAGAAGCATATGCACCAACCAAGCTACTAGAATCACTAAAGAAAAAAAAATATAAATATATCATATAGGTTATCTGGATTGGTAGTCTGAAGAGTTCTATTAGTTTTGAATAACAGTTATTAAGAGAAGATAAAGAAGATATTAAAAAAATAGATACTAGGATTAGAGTAAACATTACAACAATAAAAGTATTTTAATAAATAATTTTGATTACAAGTGTTAGTTCTAGTAATAACAAAAAACCAAGTTAAATTATTATGAAAATGAACTCTTCCTATAGATTATTTTACTAAAACTGAACAAAAAGTAAAAACTTTTCTAGCAAGAATACAGTAATAACTACTAAGTAAAGTAAACTTAAGCTTTTAATTAAACTTGTTCTATACACTAAACATAACTTAAAAAAGGTATCAATCTTAGAAAATCTCTTACTAGCAGACCTGAATAGTAATAATACCAAAAACAGTATTGTAGAAAACAACTCACAGTTTAGTAAAAATGGTCTTAAGGACCTTTACATTTTTATTAACTCAGCATATAAACACAAGATACCAACTCCAAAAAATACTAAAAAAATAATAAAAAACCTACAAACTAACCTACCACAAACTCTGAACCAAATGACCTCTCAAAGAACCTTTTTCACTTTTTCTTTAGCCTACTTCATAAGCAAATTAACTATTTCAAAAAACCCTTTATCTACAACCTTAACTACCAACTCTCCTATCGAATATGCAAAAAAGTTTATTAGTATTAACATAAAAGATTCTATCAAACTCACCTTTACTGTTACCTTTCTTGTTTTTGACTTTGCTAATAAATATCATATTATTGTCAATCTTATCAAATCTGGTCATGTCTCCAATCTTATTACCTTTCCAATATAATGGTTATATAAGCATAAAGAAGCTTTCCAATTAATACTTTTTGACTTCACAACTATCAGAAACAATTCTGTAAATATCAACACCAAATTTCTCAGAAATACATGAAGTTATAATCTTAACTTAATTATTCAGTTATATAAAAATAGACAGAAGGAATACAAGATACCTAAATACAGTAAAGATTTTCTAATAATACCTTACAATATGATTATAGAACTAAATATAGAAGAAGAACTATCACAAACAAGTAATATTATACAAGAGGATTAATTAATATTTGATCTTATTGCAGATACAACAGTAAATAATATACAAACTTAGTCCACAGTAGAGATACCAAACAGTATTATATAGACTAAACACAAAACCCATACTAGAAGAAATAAATGCCACTTCTTCTCACAACATACTGCTGCAGGAATTAGCAAATCATCAGCTAAAGTAACACAAACAACAACTGGTCAACAACAAAGCAAAAAACAATCTAAACTATAACTGTTTAATACAGAAAGATTACTCAACCTAGAATCCTCTAACAATATCATCACATCATCATCAACATCCATGATTACAATATTGAATACATAAAATACTACTAAGCTAACTTATAGCCAAATTACACAAAAGCAGCTCAATATACCTCAGTTTCATCACTTCAATAACTTGGAATGGATAGATATTTTGTAACCAAAAATTACTGATAAAATAAAAACACTATTTGATCAACAAATCTGGATCTATGAAGCAATTGCTGAGGCACTCCTAACATCAATTGGAATCTATAACTTTATTGATCATAAACTTATTATTATACTAATTCAATTTATAATCTTATCAACAATATTTTTTAAATTCAAGTATCTTAATACCAGATTCTTTACAACTTTACTAAAAATTCAAATACTACTCTAGCACACCAGAAAGAATATACTAATCTATACAATAATGCTTTGACTGCTTATAAACAAACTAATTAAATTACAATTACAGATGCAGTTACTCATAAAATTATAAATACTATGCTTAAACAAATACTTATATCACAATATCTCTCAAACACCAACTTTATCAACTATATTTCCTTTATGATTTACAAAACCATTTACTATACAAGAGGTTTTTACAAATCCAAAATGAGAATAAACAAATACCTACATCAATTTGAGCTACAATTAATAGTGCATTTCAAGAAAAGCTTATACCTCTATCATCAGACTCTAACAAAATTTCTGGACAAATTCAAGAAATATTACCATTCATACTTCCAATTACTCAAAGATCATATACAAGGGTCACTATCAATGCACTAAAAAAAATCTTCAAATTTGATAAGCTTACAGATAACTATTTTGCAAAACTTCCAACATTGCCAGAAAGATATCAAGAACTTCTTCCAGAATTGAAAACTTATTTTTCAATTACAAACAGGCAATTACTACAATATTTCTCATATTTTAGATGCAAACTGACTGACTATTACATCTTTACTGTAATTCCAAATTCATATTTTTAACTTCCATCACCAAAACAATTATTATTTACTACATATTAGGAACTTAATTACAAAGTTAGAGATCTTTTCCCATTTAACTCATTTACATCCAAAAATCATTAGCTAAGGCAGTTGTACAGCTAAGAGAGTATCATATATTTAAACTACTTCCTAGTGATTACTTTATTACCAAACCACTTTTGCCTAATAACCCAGATCTCATTTGCACCAACTTACAATATGCCTATTCAATAACTAATAATACAATAGCAAAAGAATTTCTTAAGGAAGTTTCTCAATAATATCATATTTGATTCCCAATATCTAATTATATAATGCAAGCAAACCCTACTGACAAATCTGATCTATTAATAGACAGCCAAGAATTTGCCAAACTTAACATTACAATCTATTACAACATCTCAACAACTTATACAAATTGCAAAAACACTCTGACGACATTTCTATTTCAAACAATTACTACTATTATAAATTCATATTACAAATCCTCTTGTTTAAACTGCAGAGCAAGAAAACAAAGCTAATAATAATAAATCTACCCAAATTGCACAAGTACTTTCACCTATATCTAACAATATAAAAGATGTCAACTCTGTATTAATTCAGAATAATATATAACTCACTTTTCCAATAATCTTACAATTAGAAATAATAATAACAATGCAAATTCTTAGACAACACTATACTATTCATATAATTTCAGACTTTTTACTTAACTTACTACCATTATCTACACCAATATGGAAAATATTTAACAATTCTATTACAATACCAAATGAGCCACCTACAATCAATACAGTGGCAATAGACATTTCCTAATTTTATATTGATGAATAACACTATTGAACCTAGCAACAAACCTATATACCAACATTTAACTATCACAATACACAATATTCAAGGATACAATAACACTACTAAAAGGTAATTATGGCTAGACTATTGTATTAGCCAACAGTTTGACATTATATTACTTACTAAAACAAAACTAGCATACTCCTAATACACTCATCATACACTTTATAATAATAATTACAAATGCTTTATGTTGTTATCCTATATCTACTTCTTTTAAGATAGTAGGTAACTAGAGCGACCTTAGACAGTGAACACTTTTTGTAACCT
>CAJVQA010002835.1:0-20942 GCA_910591915.1 Cetraspora pellucida | reverse complement strand
TAGGATTTTAATTGGCTATTAGAAGTGTGATACAGACACATGACATTGGGTAACATCTATGATGTCACTATTGTCTTACAAACCCCAAGTACCTCTACACAAGTTTCATATATCCTAGTACAATTTATTGTGCCAAATAACACAGTACAACAATCTTCAAGTATCTCTGCATAATCTCAAGTATTCTAATACAATCTTCAACTGTCTCTGCACAGACTCAAGTATCTTAACACATGCTTCAAGTGTTTCAAGTACAAATGACAAATACACATAAACATTGTCTCAACTATCTCTGTACAAACTCTACTTGCTTCTGCACAATCTCCACTACTCCAAGTACAGTATCAAGAAATGTTACTCAAACTCTCACTACCTCTATTAGGTAAAAAGATATATAAAGAGTATCTTTTTTCTTTTTCCTGTTAATTTTAAGTTTCTATACTTCAACCTAGACATAATGATCTTTTAATTATAAAATGTGATATTTCTCTTCTAGAGTAATTTCTACAGACAGATTGTTACTATATGTGTTATTAATAAAAAGGTAATCTATATACTGTTATTATTTCAAACTGCTTGCCTACTGCTGTATAGTAAAGTGAACTACTACACCTCCATCCTATATATATTTGCAATAGTCAATTACTATATTAGGTAATCTTGTTACTTGGTTGTATTGTATCAAGAAGACTGCAACCTTGTAACAATAGTTTTAAATTATAATCCAAATATAGATTTTAACCTTAATATAAATGAACTTAAAGAAATTTTGTATATTATATAAAGAGAAAAACTTTGTTAATAATACTAATGAAAATAAGCTAATATATAACTACTTAAGTATAATATAAGTATATAATAATAATGCATGTTTTTTATATAAACTAAAACATTTTTTAAGTGATTTACTACATAATTGCTAAAGTCTAAATCTTATTTAAATACTGCTTCTAACAATTTTGATATAAAATAAATTATAAGAATTTTTTATCAACTATGTAGTATCAGATATTATCTTAAAATTAAAAATAGAAAATATCCTAACTAGCTTGTATATTAATTATTATAAAAACTAATTAATTAATAGTATTAACAAGCTAATTTTGTATCTATAGATTAGATAATTAGTAAAACTAATTAACCTAATTTCACTATTAATTTTATAAAACATATAGAATTATTTACTAATCTATTAGCATATTTATAAATTAATTAATTAGTAGCTTAACATATATTAAATAAATTAAGTTATTAGTAACAAATTGTTAAAAAATATATGAATATATAAATACAAAAACTATTCTAAATTATAAATAAAAAAAAGCTAAGAATGCAAATAACATTATTTTAATCTAATATTAATAACAAATTTATATATTTAGTATTATATAATTTAAATAATAAGGTATATAAATAGTATTATAGAATAACAAGCAATAAATACTAAATAAACATAATATAAAAAATTATTATTATAATCTATATAAATTATAAAAGATTTGTTGAATTTTATTTTTTTATTATATCTATAATCTTAGTATTATCTGTTATTCTTAAACAAGCTGTAGTATTATGATCTGGTTTCTTACATAATCTGCAATTGTATTTAGACTTGTCTTATTAATTATATTTTCCAAGAGTTTATTATGATAGCTTATATCTTTAGGTCTTTATTTTGTAGTTAACTTGTAAAGATTTTTTAATTATATAGATAATTCAATATTTTTTTATTTGATATATTATTTTTAATAAAGTCTTGATCTTGCTACTTATTAGAATTATTATTTAAAATATAATTTTAAGCATCATATTTTCTATAAGCTCTTTTTTTTATTTACAAATCTTATTTAAATAATCTTCAATATAATAAACAAATTTATAATTATTATGCAATACATATTTGTTTATAACAATATATACAAGATTTCAAATGTTTTATAAAAAAGTTATGTCTTAATAAACTTATTATTTGTGGTTTTCTTAATTTTTTTTAGGATTTTTATGCTACTGTTTGAAATTATTATATTTATAGTTAAATTTAATATATTATTAAATTATTGGCTATAATATGCTTCTTATAAAGCTAATATTTTAAATATTATTTTGTTTAAGAATATTTAACAAGAAGCTTATTTTAATAATGTTCAAAAGCAAATAGTATATTAGCATTATAGCATTGCCAAAATACTAAGTAAAACTTAGTAAATTAATTATCTAAATTACTATAAAGCATTTTTTAATATTTTCTTTAATGTGCCAAATGCAAAAAAATGTTTAGTTATTGCATATTTTGTAATTATTTTTTGCTTTATTGCAAGATTATTATCAGTTATAATAAT
This sequence comes from Cetraspora pellucida, assembly GCA_910591915.1. NCBI lineage: Eukaryota > Fungi > Glomeromycota > Glomeromycetes > Diversisporales > Gigasporaceae > Cetraspora > Cetraspora pellucida. Next base: position 18,603 of record CAJVQA010002835.1, on the reverse strand, counting down.
ATTAGACTTTTAATTACAGATTGCTTTCTTGATTATACAAAGAACATATTTATATAATTGAGTTGTCTTATTACTAACAAAAACTTGAGCAATAATACAAGATTTTATATTATTCTAAACTACAAAAAAGAAAAATGGCATATAATATTTATTAATATTATAAAGATTAAAAAATTACAGTAACTAATTGTTTAAAATAATTAGATTATATAAACCTAATATATTTGTTTTTTAAAAAAATTTACTTAGTAAACAACTCTTTCTAATAATTTTCTACATCAATTTTTCTATATATACTAATTTATGAAAATTATATAGTTAGTATATTTATATATAACAAAACTTTGCTATATAGCATCTGAGTTTAAGAGTTTCAGATTGTATATGAGTAATATAAAAAAGAGTTGAAAAAAACAGCTTCTTGTGGGTTTGGCTTTTTAATAAAAGTCTATGAAGTTATTAAAAAAATATCTTTGACTACAATTAAGAAAGTATTTGTCAAGTTATATTTGAGCAACAACAAAGATAAAAGCCTGATTGGACATGCTATTCTATATAATATAAACTTCTATACTCATTATAGTTGGTGTTCTAAAAAATTTTCTTTTTATTTTTTTTCAAAAAATTTTTATTGAAAAGTAAGCAATTTGGCTTACTTTTATCAAAATCAGCATTGTTGATCTTTCCAAATCAGAACTATTTATCAGTTTTATTTTGAAAGAATTAGTGTTATAGATAAAACACAAGTACATATACCTTTAAAAAAAACATAACAATAAGATAAGATTGGGATTTTTGACAAAAGACAAGTTGATTGATTAAAAATATAACATGTGTCAAAATATAAAATCTGATAAAAAGTATGATAAGTTGTATATGAAAATGGATCTAATAACAAGAAGTCAGAGCATTTAGCATATAGAAAATTTTCTACAAGTTTATTTTAATTAAATTGTTTTTCTTAAAATATAAGCTTTAATATTAAATATATTAATTTGATAGAATTAAAGTAGAGATTACTGTATTTAATAATATATAATTTTTAGTAGACTATAGATGTAATGACCTAGTAAAGTAGTTAAATTGTTAATCTTCAAATGGCAGGTCTAAAGTTCAAATTACATAGATAATAAATTTTGAAAAATAGGTTTATATTATAATAACTATTTCTGTCAATCAGTTGGATTAGTGTATTTGTAACCTTCAGTTGCATCATTTCAAATAGAAGCTCAAAACATTTATGCAAAGTGTAATTTTACACTTATATAGAAGAATATTAATAACTGATGTTGCATAAAACTTTAGTGCCAACCTATGTTAAAGCCACTAGGTACAAAAAGTGAAAAAATCAAAAAGTCAGAAATCTATTTGGAAATTCTGAGTAAGAATATAGTACAAAACTTTTGATAGTGCTGTTAAACTGATGGAAGCTTATAAAATATTCTTAAAAGAATAGGTAGATAAACTAAATAGCAAGATGTATAGAGAAGCATATGACCAACTAGAATGCCAGAATCATTAGAGAAAAAAATACTAAGGTATATCATACTGGGCTATCTAAATTGGAAGTCTAAAGAGTTTTGTTGATTCTAAGTAGCAATTAGTAAAATATAATGATAAAGATATCAGAAAGATAAATATCAGAATCTTGGGTGAACTTTACAAGAGTATAACAGTTTAATAGTTAGCCCTGACTGCAAATAATAGTTTAAATTAAAGTGATACTGAGTGAGTTGTAAATATGAGATACAAAATGCTCTAGTGAGTTTAGTACAAAGTCAAGTATAACTTAGTAACTATAATATATTTTTACGAATTTACTAAAGTTATTAGTAGGATGTAATAGATATAAGATCAAAGTGTTTAAATTGAGGACCTATAGGCAGGTTCTAGGTATAGCAACTAGTATAGAACCTTCAGACAAACTACTTAAATTAGCTAATAACTAAGTTGTACAGTGGCTAGTTGCTTCTGTGTTTGTTATATTAACAAATGCTAGCTAATATATACTATCAATAAAATTCTAAGTTGCATATACTCATCTTAATATTAAAAAAAAAATTTTAGTAGACTAATATAGTCTTTATAATTAGTAATTATTTGTTTGGCTTTTATCAGCAATTTTATTTTTTTTTATTTTTTGATATTTGTTTTTTTTATATTTTTCTTTTATATATATTTTTTTTTAGTATATTCTTATCTTAACAAGAAGTTTTTTACCTCTCTATGAACAAATAATATTAGATTAGGGCTGTTCAATTATAGAATAGCAAACAGACAAGCTTAATTTAGACTTTAGCAGATTTGGTGCAACAGGTTACTCATAGGTGCCAATTTGGGTAATCATGTGATTGATGGCACAAGGAGTTAGATATAGTTATATTTGTATATTGTCTATACTAAACATTTATAAATAAACTTTTAATTAGTTGACTATTATGACTGCCAAAGATTAAAAATATATATATATATATATATTTGGTTTTATAATATAAAATCTAAATAGGATACCATATTGAGTTATCTGGATTGGTAGTCTGAAATAAGACTGACAGTTCTGAGTTGCAGCTAGTAGAAGATGATGAAAAAGATGATAGAAAGATAGGTACTAAGGTTTTAGTGAACTTTACAAAAATAGAAATAGTATAACATAGTGGTTAAACAGGTAACCTCTGTAACTACAAGTATTAGATAACTATAGCATATTACATAAAACTAGATTTATATATATAGGACATAAAGCCTCTAGTAAGTTTCCTGTTAAAAATAAATTAGTCCTAAAAATAACAACAAGTATTGAAAACTTGGATAGGTGTAGCCTTGAAATGTTCTCATGATACAAGAAGGATTGCATATACAGAAAGTTTAAATAGGCAAGACTCCTAGTTGGCTTGCAGATATAGCAACTAGTATAGAACTTATATAGCAATATGTAAGCAAACTACTTAAATTAGACATCAAAAGTGCACATATGGTTAGTTGTAACCTCCAATGTAAGGTGAGCCTCTGGTGGCATGCTGTGTTCTAATATATTTGAATAAAAACATTGCATCCCCAAGATAAAGACTTTAACTATAAAAAAATAAAATAAAATCTAAATAGGCTCAACTAGTTTTTTTTAAAAAAAATTATATATATATTTTATGAAATGTTTTTTTTAAACTGAATTTAATAAATCTTAAAACAATAATAAATACTAAGTTCTTTAAAAATTTTACAATATTGGTAATCATAATAAAGATAATTAACAATAAAAGTTTAAATTTTTTTTTAACCTTTATTTAATTATTATATAAGAAGTTTTTTTAAAAGCTTTTAAAAATTTGATCTGGTTAGATTATAAAAACTAATTAATTAATTTGTACAAGCTTATTTATATACTGCTTAATTTAATTATAATACTAATATTTATTTGTTGCTAAAGTGTTATTATATTTAATTACTTACTAAAGTTATATTATAATAAAACTTGTTTTGAGGTTATTCAAAATAACTATTTTTTTTTTTAATTTTAAGCAGTTATGCTAGTACTTTATTAAGATTTTTAAAACTATATACATATACAATTACATAGAATTTCCTAATATCTAAGTTTAGTATTACTCAGCCACCCTAATGGTACCTAAGTGCAACTTGCTGCACTATCTTAGTTAGAAATAGACTGCTTATCTAACTACTTAAAGCCATACTAGAAGGGTCTTTCTCTTTCTGTAACAAGTATATTTATTGTCTTCAAAGCTTTTTTTCATTTAATCTGCTTTTTCTGTTTTTTTTTTTTTCTTCTTCTTTTGTCTATTTATCTTTTTTTACCCTCTTCTTTGTTTTCTCTTTTGTATAAACACCTTTTTTTATTTTATTTATATATTAATCTTCTTTTTTTATATTTATATTTTTTTATATTGTACTCTTTATATTTGTTATAGAAGGTGTTCTATATTGTTCTTATAACTATATCTATACACTTCTGTATTGCCTACTTGTTTAAAAATCACTCAAGTTTTTTTTTCTACTTTTAGTATTGTGAGTCCCTTTATTAGCACTTCTCTGTTTGTAATTTCTTTAGCTTCTATTTTTCCAAATACTGCCTTGTATAGAACTTGTGATGGAATTCTGTTTTTTTTCTTTCTTGGGTCTATTCTATGCTGTTGCTATTACAACTTTTTGAATCCACTTCTACAAACTCTTTTGTTTACTACAACTTACTAAATATGCCTAAGTCTCTTTTTCTCCAACTTAGCATATTTGATACTCTGCTGTTGTATATATTACTAGTCTTCTTCTGTTTAGCTCCTCAAGTGTTGATAGGCTGTCCATTATATACTTGATTGTTGTAGCTTTTCTTATGCTAAGTTTTCTTGACATATAATGAACTTCTTTTGTTTTGTTTATTTCTTTTCAAAAACTTAACCAATTATGCAGTATATTTTTTGTTTTTGGTTCTAATGTTTATATTGAATTTGTTTTTCTTCAACTAGTTTCTGTTCTGGCATTTGCTATTATTTTACACAAAAGTCTTGCCAATATGTTAATTTTCTTGTTTTTTTACTCTAAATAGTACTTTATTTTATTACATTTGACTTTATCTGCATATATTATATTTTAATAATTTGCTCTTTTTGTTGTGAAAGAGTTTGCTTTGTCATTCTACTTATTTTTACTATAACTTTTAACTTTAATTATTTTTATCTTAGCATTCTTGCTCTTAATAAGACCTACAATGTTCATTATCCATATTGCATTTTTCTTTTTCAGCATGCTTTTCTTATCTATATTTTAAAGTACTCTATTAATATTCCTTAATGCTACAATGCTGTTTGTAAACACTTTTATGCTTTTTCCTTTTGGCACTATTAGGATTGCTGTTCATATTGTAGCTAATTCTGCTATTGTTACTAAAGGCCAACCTTCAAGTCCTAATGTGGTTTTCTCTTTTGACCAATCTTCTTTCTCACCTACTTGTACCTAACTAATACTCATTCTTTCTATATTGTTTCCTTTTTTCTTCTTGTATAATGCTCTATTAGTATAAAAACTGTATTTTTTCTTGTCTTTCTTCTTGTTTTGTATCAATATTTCTACTAACTGATTTGTAATTATGCTATTTAATTCTTGTTTTTTAATCAGTTCTACTTCTAATTCTTCTGTTTGTCTTATTTTTAGTAATTTCATTTTATCTTTTTTTCATTCTTCTATTATTCTATCTTCTAGTATTTGCTCTAATATTGCATTTATTTTATTGTTGATGTTTTCTATTAGTAACTCTAGTATCACTCTTATGTTGTAGTCTTATTTTATTTATTTTTTGTACTTGTCTGTTCTGAACTGCTTTCACAATCTTTGTATATACTTAATTCTGTTGATGTCTTTCTTTCTTTTATATGCATTGACTAATGCTTTGCTAACACTTTTTTCTTTTTTTTCTTAATTACTTTACCTAGTTGCTAGTTATGTTTCAGTCTATATATAATTCATTTTTTTTTCCTTCAGTCTTTAGACATCTTTGTCTACTTGATCATTAATGCTTGTGTATTATATCTTCTTATTTTGTAGTAGTTTTGTATTTATCTGTTTGCTTGTATTCTTAGCATCTTTTTCTTTATTTTACTAAACCATTTAGCTTTTTTTTTTTGCATAACAGATCTTAAAGACTCTTGAGCTGTTTTTATGTGATTAGGTTGTTATCTTTTATATCTATATGTTGGTTCAGATATAATAATCTCTATTTGTTTATTTTGCTGCTGTTTGCTATCTATGTTTTTGTTTCTAATATGTCTTTTATCTGTTTATCATGTCTGTAAACTTTTTATAAAGGTTTTTCTGCTTTGATGTTTATTTCTATTTCTTTTGCTTTAGCTATTGTTTGACAGACTAAGTTGTTTTTTCAAAACTTTTTGACTTCTATTTTTTTTTATTGTCTTAAATGTCTTCTTTTAAGCCTGCTTTCTAGCATTCTTAAGTTATTCTAAGTTTTGTTAATTCATTCACACTATCCTGTCTGTTAAGTCTTAAAAAAAAACTACTTATTTGCTTTGTTGTTATTTTTTGGCTTAGTGTTTTGCAATTTTCTTAATCTTTATATTTAATTGTGCAGTTGTTTGATATTTTCATCATATTGCATTTATGCTTAGCTAAGTATATTAATGGTTGATATATTTTGTCAATCATCCTTTTTAACATTTTTGTTAGCTATAAGAGATATCTTAGCTTAGAAATTATTACTATATTGTTTATATATACAATTTGGCTTATCATTATTTTTTTGTATTTCAAATCTTTAACTGTTTGACTAACTATTCCTTTTGCTTTTTTACAGACTAGCACTTTTCTCATTCTGCTATTTAGCCAGATTTCTAATAATTTTATAATTTTGTTTTTAGGTTCTTCTTTTATTTTATTATAACTAAATGTAATTTTTTTTTTTTTTTCATTCTTGTATTTATTACTATAAGTTTTGATTCGGATCTATTTATTTTAATGTCATTTGCTTTAAAGAACTCTTATGCAATGCTAAGAATTCTTAACTTTGTTTTTTGCTGTTTGTGATCCATGTTGTGTCATCAGCAAATACAATTGCTACTTGTCTATAACTTGTAACATTATCATTGCATGCTCTTTCTGTTATTTTTTATTTTACTGTATAGTTTAGTATTTCATCTTCTTGTATTCTTTCTAATAATGGATCATAAAAAAAATGTCAAATTAGTGATAAGATTACTTCTTCTTGGTCTATTCCATCTCCTGATATTATTTTTTCAGTTAAATCATAGGCTGTGATAACTTTAAGTTGCTATTTACAAAAAAGATTGCTTATATATTTCCTTGTTTTTTGTGGAATTTTGACTTTTTTTAAAGCCTATTTTAGGCTTTTTAGTAAAACTGAGTTAAATACCTTTTTCATATCTTATAATAGCATCTATATTTCTTTATTCTTTTTTTGTATCTTCTTCATTATTATGTTTAATATATGTATCAGTTGATCTGTTGAATTATCTGGCAAATCTGTAAAGTTTGGCTCTTTAAGTATGTTTCTTTCTGTAAATACTCTGGCTAATATTTTTGTTATTACTTTATAATAACTTTTCTAAAGGTTTCAATCAGTACTATTAATCTAATATTGTTTAAGCAGTAACTTTAATTAATGTCTTTAGGATTGGATATATTTGCACAATTTTTTACTTCTTTGATATATCTCTTTTTTTTAAAATCAGATTATCAAGGTTCTAAAAATCTTTTGTAATATCTTTTTTGCATGTTTTATTAATGCGTAGCTTATATCTAATATGCTTGAGGCTGTATTTGCTTTAAGTTCTCTAAGTATTTTTTTATATGCTTTTTCTTCTATTCTTTTTTCTAATTCCTTTTACCAGGCCTCATTGATCCAATCTTTTGGAATATATACACTTTTTTCATTCTTTTGCTATTTCTTTAAGTTTGGTTTTTTATTTTCTAAATTGGTTTTTAAAATAAGCTGCCAAACTATTTAGGACTGTGTTTGGTTCTGATATTAGATCAACTTCTTTGTCTTGTATTATAAACCTGTCTAGAACAGTCTTTTTGTATAGTTTATTTAGCAAGCTAGCAATTATTTAATCTTGATCTATTTTAATCATTTTACATCTTCTGTTTATATTTTCTTCTATTTGTTTTCTTTGTGCCTGTTCTCATTCTTTTTTTTTTTTAATTATTCTTTGCCAATCTTTAATATCATCTATCTAAGCTTTTAACCACTGTCTGTGTAGTTTTGGTAATGTTGCTTTCAACTTTTTTTCTATAATTTGGAGTTTGTTGTTTGTTTCAGCTCTTTCATTCTTTTTTACTTCTTGATTTTTTTTACTTTTTGCTTTTTTGATTATTTGTTAGAGTTCAATAATATGTTTGTGTTTTTTTGTTTTTTTTCAGTCTTGTCTTCTATTTAACTTAGTGTTAAATATTTTTTTCTTTGGGATTTGCTTGTTTGCTGCTTCAATTATGGTATCTTCTATTGCATTCCATATTTGGTCTAGTATCTCTATACTATATTCTGTTTTTATATTATCATCTTCTAGTTATTTTAACACTCTTTTTCACTTTAGTTGATTTTGTAGCTCTTTTGCATAATCTTTCTAGTTTTCTTGTTTTGCTTCTTCATATAGGTATATTGTTCTTGTTTAGTCTTTATATTTAATTTCTGTTTTGCTATTGTTTGCAATTATGTGTTTTACCTATATTTCTGTTTTTATTATCTTATAATCACTGTCTGGCAAGCCTTTTGCTTTCTCAATATTAGCTTTTTACAGACCTGACACAAGTGTTTATGACAGCCAAATATAATCTATTCTTGTTGCAGCCTCTTGACTTGACCATGTATATGCTTTTTTTGTTGAATGCAGATTTCTGTATGAGTTTATGAAGTTTTGCCTTCTGAGCCAGCTAAATATTGACAGTTTTTTGTAGTTTAATGTTTGTAAGTATTGTCTGTCTAGTACATTATCTATTGTGTGATTAAAATTACCAAGTATGATTATTTTTGTATATCTTTTCCTGTTTGTTATTATTTTTACAATTCTTTACTGAATTTTCTTACTTATTGATTTGTTATTTAGTGGAATATATACTTCTAGTACAACTAATTCTAATTGTTTAAAATATAATCTTATTTCTAGCATGTATTCACTGACTTTTTTAACTGCTCTTATATGTTTTTTCTATTTTTTATCTATTAATATTTCTATATCTGAATCTTTTTTCTTGTCTATTATTACATTAGTCCAATAGCCTTTATACTATGTATTATAACTATACAATAAAAATTTTTTTTCTTTTTTGTAATATTTGTTTCTATTATTCTACTATTGTGAGTTCTTCTTTTCTTGTCTATTCTAGAAGGTTTTTCAATTTCTATTTTCTGGTTTTAAGTCTGTTGATATTATAATATGCTATTTTTAATTTCTTTGTTCTCTGTTTTTATTTTTCTTTTAGATGTTTATATCTTGTTTCTATGTTTTCTATATATTTTTTTTCTTTGATTTTTCATTATAACTAAAAGATGTATCTTTATTTTTTTCAAAAATTCTTTTTTTACTATGCAAGAACTCTTTGATCTTCTAGTTTATACTCATTAATTCAACTGTGATGCTATTAGAAGTGATTGATAATATCATTTTCTGTCTTTCATTTTATCTTGTTTTGTTATGCTTCAAGTCTTTCTTGTTTTTCAAAGATTTTTTTCAAAAGGTCTTGGTTCTGTATAGATCTTCTTTTTCTGTATTAATATTTCTATTACTAACTATTCTACTATATCTTGTATTTAAGCATTATTTCCTATTTTTATGTATCTCTTGTTTGAGTTTTGACTGCTTTTGTTCTAGCTTTTTCTTTTTTTTTATTAGCATTTCTATCCTCTAGGTCTTTTTTTCCTATTTCTGCAAATCTTCTACTTAAATTTTGGATTGTTCTGTCTCAGTTTTTTCCTTTTCTTTCTGAAAACCTTTTTTTTTACTTTTTTTTTCTTTTATTTGACCAAAATACATAGAATTTGTTATATATAATTGGTCTTGATTAAGCTATTTCTCTTTTTCTTTTTGTTGCAAATAAAATTATTGCAGTTCTTCTTTGGTTTCTATTTCTATTTGTAGAATATATACTAATTTTGCATCTTTATTCCTCAAATATCATAATAGTAGAACTTCTAAAGCATTACTTGGCAGTTCTATTAATTTTGCTATATACTGCCTTTGTTTTTGTCTTGCTTCATGATCTTCTTTCTCTTTTGTTACTATTACTAGTTTATGGTTGTCAACTAATATAGACCAAGAAGTACTTCTTTTTTCTAATTCTTCTACTTGGATTATTGCAAAAGTCTTGTGTTTGGACCTTTTAATTCTCATTATTTGTGCTTTTTTAAATCTTCTGCAAATGTATTCTAGTTCCTTCTTATTTATGTCTGCTGGTAGATTTCAAATTATTATATATTTTATATCTTTGCTTCTTTTTTCTTAGTATTTGTATGTTCTTTTTCTTCTTTAATTTCCTTTTTTTTATAACTCTTTTTCTTATATTCTGTTGTGCTATCTTTTTTATTTTGGTATTTATTATTGTACTTCTTTCATTTTGTTTTTCTTCTTTCTTTGTCCTCTTCTGGTATTATTCTGTACCTATTACTTTTTTTTTTACTTATTTTTTGTATTGCTTTATTTCTATCATACTTACAGTCGAAGTTTACTTCAATTTACAGATTTTTTTGTTTAAAGGTTTCTTTAATGTTTTTAATATGTTCATTGTCTTTTAGTGACCACTTGATAAACTTTATACATTCTTCTTCTGTTTTTTTAGACACATTGTATGCTGATATATTAGTGAGTAGACTGTTGCTTTTGTTGCAATTTTTTCTGCTTGATGCCTATATGCTTTTTTCTAATGGAATTTCTACTATATTTTTTTTTCCACTATCTGCTTTCTTCTTTTTTGTCTTAATTCTTTACCATCTATTTCTATATTCTCTTGTTCTACTTCTCTTGTTTGTTTTTTTCTTGATTTTTTTTCAGCACAGGTGGTTTTTTTTCTGTTTGGTCTATACTTTCATTACTTATCTTTATTTTTGCTTTTTCCTTTATAGTAAAGTTTTCTTCTTGTAGTTTTTTTTTGCTTGTATTGTCTTCTTTATTTTTCTTTTAATTTCTTTTTCTGCCTCATTTCTGTCTTCTTGCTTTCTTTTTTTTTTGGTTATTTCTTGTTGCACTACTTCTTTATTTTCTTGTTCTTGAATTCTTTCAAGTTCAATCATTATTATATTCTTGTTTGCTTCTGTAAAGTTAAACTTCTTTTCTGGTTGTTCTCTTTCTGCTCTTTTAATTAATTCTTTAGTTTTTCTTAATAGTACAACTTCTACTAGGCTTTGCTTTGTAAGCATAGTTACAATTTTATTTTCTCTGTCTGGTATTATATATATACTATTTAACTAATTGAAGAATATTTTATTATATATTCTGTTTATTGCTTAGTACATTCTTTTTATAAATATTGTTGATAGACTTTCTTCACACTTCATTAATTCTATATTCTATTTATACCTATACACTTCTGATTAGTTTTTTGTTCAAAATAACTTAGTTAATGTATTAGTTTGTTTTTTTTATATAATCTTAACAAACTAATAAGAATCTTCATGTTTTTTAAGAATTAATTGCTTATAAAAATGTGTATTATCTTCTTTAATAGTTTTAGCAATTAGTTGATATTTTTGGACTTTAGTATAAAGATTTTTAAAAAATATTAAATGTAATAAAAACTTTTTTTTAGAATTTGTCTTACTACAGTTATATCAAAACAACATTTGGTTACAAGAAACTCTACTTTTTGTTGCATTTTCTTTATGAATTGTTTAGTTTTTCTAAATTACATAGTCTTAGATAACATGTTGTAATTATAATTGTTATTTAATATTATTACAGCAATACAGAAACTATTTTTAAACTATGAAAAATTTACATATTATTAATATATTTGCTAAATGAAGATGTCTGAGTTTTTAGAATTTTTTGGCTTATACACTTTGAGTGCTTATAATTAATTATTTGTTTATAAATAATTATATTACCTTCTACTATATTAGTAACTATTACACATCTAAGATGCATATCAAACTCTTTATACTTAGCAAATTTATATATATAGCTTTTAGTTTTTTTAAAATTAGCAAAAAAATTATCTTACTGCAATAACTCTGATTCAAAATAGTTTGATATCTTCTTAATTTTTATTAATTTGTTTTAATTATTTTAAATTTAAAAATATTAAGAGATTAAATAGATTTAAGACAAATTTAATAAAAATTATATAAGTAAATTATTAAATAGATTCAAAATAATTTTTATATAAGTAATTTATTTATACAATCCTAATTATCAAAGTTAACAAGTAAATTCTTATTCAGTAATATTTCTAGTTTTAAAGCTTTTTTTAATTTTTATAGCACTATTTTGATTAAAGGTTGTTGCTTAATTAAGATGTATTACAGATTAAATAAAGTTTGTTAAGTTAATAAATAATCTTTATAGTAATAATATTGATTTAAATTATTTTTTGCTTCAGATATAACAATACATTTTTAGAGTTAAGAGATAGATATAAGCATCACATAGTTAAATAAAGGCCAAAAAAAATATAGTAAAATAGTTAAGTTAAAAAATTGATAAAAGCTAAAAAAATATAATAAACTAGTAAATATATTTAAGAGCTATATACTATATAAGAAATGTTTATATTATTTTACTATTGCTTTATTTGCTAACTATACTAAAAAGAAGATTATTTTACTATATTAGTTATCTTATTAAGCATAATGTTTTTTTTTTTTTTTTGCTAAGACTGATGTTATTAGTAGCTATTACTTTTATTTGTATTTTAATTAATATATTACATTAGCTTGTACAAAATAAATATGCAACTATCCACATAAGTAACTTTTGGTTACCTATTTAATTAGTTTGCCCAAAGGTTTTACATTAGCTGTTTATTTGTAATCTGCTAGGAGATTATCTATTTAAATACTCTGAGTTCTTATACTATATTTAGGCAAGTAACATCTAGTTTCTGTACAACTAAGTGCTATCTAACCTAAAATTTAACCTTTCTTTTTGTATATCTATCAGGCTGTTACCTATTTTAAAGTATATTATTTGACTATAAGACTCTAAAGTGTCTTCTTGTTAACTATTTATTTACTCTATAGAACATTAACAAGGCTAGCCCTTGTAGAGTTTATTTGAATTCTAGTATCTACTTCACAGCATATTTTTAGTACTTTAGTATATCTTTATTTTGTTTTCAGACTTTCAATTCAGATAGTTTGATAGGATTGTGATTTGTTTTTGGTATATCAAGCTAGTCTGATGTTCTTTTTCTTCAGTTCAGTTTTAGTAGCCTGTTAATAATACTCTTTACTTTGAAGTTCTTGCCTATTCAGCTTCTTTATATTGATATTCATTTTTTAGATCTAGTTTTTATAGTAGTATTATTAAAGATCTGTATTACCTTTTTATTTATATCTTTCTAAATAGGCTTCAGTTTTTTCAGTTTTATAAATTTACTTAGCTATAAGAATTTATCTTGAGTTTGCATTACCTGGTATTGGTTTGCATTCTGTTATGTAACCAAGGTTATGCAGATGCCCTATGACCTGCCAGTTATGTTAATGCAATCATAATTACAAATATCTTATTCTAACTAATTAACAAAAAAGCTGTTATTATAATATATATTTTATGAATGCACATCTTTTTGTACTACTTTTTTTTGTTATACAATGTACTCTTTTGTTCTTTTTAGTCTTTTTCACAATTGTGTCCAGTTATAAATTATGAATTCTGTTCTTGGTTTTAACTTTCTGATTGCATTTGTTTCTCTCTATTTTGCTTTTAATCTTGCATTTGTTACTAACTTGTATAACAATCTTGCTGATATGTCAGTTCATTTGTTTTCTCACTCTAGGCAGTACTCTATTTCTTTGCAACTGACTTTTTCTATTTGTACTACTTTTTCACTTATTGTTTCCTTCTTTGTGAGACTATCAACTTTGTCATTCTATTTGTTTTTACTATAACTTTTAACTTTCATTAACTCTATCTGTATTTTCTTTGTTCTAATAAGTTTTATAATTTTTGTTATCCATATTGCATTTTTCTTTTTAAGAATTTTCATTCTATCTATTTGCTCTAAACTTCTATTGATATTTCTTATTGCAGCATTACTGTCCATATATATTTCTACTTGTCTTTCTTTCAGTATTGTTAAAATTGCTACCCAAATTGCTACTAGTTTTGCTATTATTAATGTTATCCATTCTTCTAGTTCTAATAATGCTTCTTCTTCTGGTCACTTTTGCATTTCATTTGTTTGAATCCACCCTATACCTATATTTTTGTTTTGTGTTTCTTCTCTGGACTTTAGATTTGCAGTACTATCTATATATATAGTATATTTGTTTTTGTTTCTCAAAAGGTTTCTTCTTAATATCTTTAGGATTTCTTAATTAACATTCTTATTTAATTTTTGTCACTTAATTATCTTTATTTCTAACTTTTCTATCATCATTAGTCCTTCAAGTTTTTGCTCACTATCTTTTAGCTTTTCTGTTTCTACTTTTTATATCAACTGGTTTATAGCTATCTTAATCTTGTTGTTACTCTTTTCTATTGATATATCAAAGATTACTCTGATCTTATTATTTATTCTTATCTATTGCTGGCAATTTTCTTTTTTCTGTTTTTTTCTTCTGTACAACCATCACATCAGCTAATTTCTGTTGCTATTTCACTTTCTTTACTTTGCATTTAACAATGTTCTAACAAAACTTTTTTTTTTCTTCTTTATTATCTTTCCTAGTTGTCTGCTGTCTTGTGTGCTATATATTATTCATTTTTTTTTTCTTTTATCTTTTGATATAGTTTTCTATTCTATTTTCATTGCTTGAGTATTATGTTTGTTTGTCTTAAAATGTTCTTTAACTTCTTTACTTGTTGGCTTTTTAAGCATTTTGAACTCTATTTCTTTGAACTATTTTTCTTTTTCTCTTTACTTGACTGTCCACAGTAGTTTTTGAATTGTTGCTATGTAATTAGCTTCTTATCTTTTGTGTTAAGCATTTTATTTAGATAAATTAGGTCTGTTTCACTTATTTTTGTTTCATTCTTTTTCTACAACCACATTTCTAACAGCTCTCATAGCTTGGTACTATGTCCAAATATTCTCCATAAGTTATTTTTAGTTCTTATATTTATTTCTAGCTTTCTTGCTTTTATTATTGTCAGGCAAGCTAAATTGTTTTTTCAACATGCTTTGTTAGCTGATATTTTTTCTATCTTTCAAATGTCTTTTGTCAGGCCTGCTCTTTGACAACCTTGTATTAATTTTAGCTTTGTTAACTGACCTAGGCTATTTTGTCTGTTTGATCTTAACAACAAGCTGCTTACTTGCTTCATTACTAGCTCTTGTTGTAGCATTCTACACCTACCAAGATCTTTATATTCTATTATACAATTTTCTAATATTCTTTATAAATTGCTTTTTTGTTTTGCTAAATATATTATTGGTTAATATATTTTATATATTCCCTTTTCTGAAACTTTTATTAGCTGGAGCATATAGTTTAGTTTTGAAATTATTACTATGTTATTTATATATATGATTTAGCTTGTTGTCATCTTTTTGTATTTAAGATCCTTTATTGTTTAACTAAGTATTTTTTTAGTCTTCTTTTTAACTAATACTTCTCATATTCTGTTATTTAGCTATATTTCTAATAAACAGATAATTTTGTTTCTTGGTTCTTCTTTTATTCTGTTTTTGCCAAAATCTATTTTTTTTTCTTCTCTTTTGACCTTTGTGTTCATTACTAGCAGCTTTGATTTTGATTCATTAATTTCTATATTATTTATCTTGAAAAACTCCTTAGCTATTTCTAAGATCTTTAATAACTGGTCTTTGCTGTTTGTGATCTATGTTGTATCATTTACAAATATAATTGCTGCTTGGCAAAATCTTGTGACATTATTGCATTGCATCCTTTTTTTAATTTGTTGCTCAACTGTATATCCTAGACTTTTGTTTTCTTGTACTCTTTCTAACAGTAGATCATAGAAGAGGCACTATATTAATGATGATATTACTTCTTCTTGGTCTATTCTATCCTCTGCTATTACTTTTTCTATTAGACCATAAGCTATAATTATTCTTAATTGTCTTTTATGAAAGAGATTTAAAATATATTTTATCATTCTTTTAGAAACTTTAACTCTTTGCAATGCCATTTCAAGACTCTTAGTAGAACTGAGTCAAATACCTTTTTCATATCTTGCAGAAGTATCTATATTTCTTTGTTCTTTTCTTTTGCTTTTTCTATTATTATGTTTAGGATATGTACTGGCTGCTCTGTTGAATTTCCTGGTAGGCCTGTATAATTTAGTCTTTTGAATACTTCTCTCTTTATAAACATCTTGGTGAGCCTTTTTGTTATTATCTTTGTTATTACTTTTCTAAATGTTTTGATTAGGACTATTGGACAGATGTTGTTTAAGCTATATTTTCACTCTATGTCCTTTGGTATTAGATAAACTTGTATAATTTTCCACTTTGTTGGTATTTCTCCTACTTCTAAACAATGATCAGCAAAGGCTCTAAAGATTTCTTGTGTTTTTTTTTCTACTCATTTGATTAGTATATAGCTTATACCAGATATGCCTGGAATTGTTTTTGCTTTAAGTTCTCTCAGTACTTCTTTCTATTCTTTTTCTTTGATATTTTCTTCAACTTCTATATACTATTTCTCTTTAATATGTTTTTGTGGCTTGTAAATTTTTTTTTATCTTTCTGATATTTTTTTTAGTTTTACATCTCTTCTTCTGATTTGTTTCTTGTAATGTTTTGCTATAACAGCCTTAACTAACTCTGGTTCTACTGTTAAGTTTGTTAGTTCTTCTTCTTGTTCAATATATCTGTCAAGTATTATCTTCTTGTATGGTTTGTTTAAAAGGCTAACTATTATTTTTTCTTGATCTGTTTTAATTATTTTGCATCTTTTATCTATGTTTTCTTCTTTTTGTTTTCTTTGGTTTTGTTTTCATCCTTTTCTCTTTAACAGTTTTTGTCAATCTTTTATGTCTTCTATTCAGGTGCTTGATCATTGTCTGTATAATTATGGCAGTTTTGCATCTTCTTTTCCTTCTATCTTTCATAATTTCTTATTTATTTCTATTTTCTCTTTTTTTGTTACTTTCTGGTCTTCTTTTGTTTTTTTAAGTTTTATTAATCTTTGCAGCTCTATGAGGTTCTTTTCTTGATATCACTTCTTTTGACTATTTTTTCTATTTATTATTGTATTATATATCTTTTTTTTAGACAAGTGCTTGCTTGTTGCTATGATAATTGCTTCTTTTAATACATTCTATATATTATTTATACTATTTATTCTTTCTCTTTTATCTTGTTCTTTTCTTTAGATATTCTTTAGCACTTCTTTGACTTCTAATCATTTTTGCAGTTCTTGTATATACTTTTTCCAGTTCTCTTCTTTTGCTTAATTATATAAATATATTGTTCTTGATTGACTTTTTCTTTTAATTTCAGCTTTGCTATTTTTTGTCATTATATGTTTAATCCATATTTTTGTTTTTGCTATTTTATAATCACTTTCTGTGATCCTTTTTGCATCTTTGATTTCTGCCTTCTGTATATCTGAGGCCAACTCTTTTAATACTCATATATAGTCAATTCATGTTGCTACTTCTCCATTTGACTATGTAAACTCTTGGCTTGTTAAATGCATATCTCTGTATATATCACTAAAGTTCTGTTTCTTTATCTAATTAAAGATCAGCAGCCTTTTAAAATTTGCTGCTTGTGGATATATCTGTTTAAGATATTATTTGCTATATAATTAAAGTTATCCAAAATAACTATTTGTGTTTGTCTTTTCTTTTTGGTAACTATTTTTATTATTTTTTGTTGAATGCTTCTTCTTATTGCCTTGTTACCTAGTGGTATATAAACTTTTATGACTATTAACTCCAATTGCTAAAAGTATAGTATAAGCTTTATCATATATTCGTTTATTTTTTTGACTGTACCTATATGCTTCTCTCATTGCTTATTAACTATAATGCTTACATCAGATCCCTTCTTTTTGTCTTTTGTTGCACTTGACCAAAATTCTGCATATTTTCTATTTGTAGTTTGTGTTAAGAATTTTTTTTCTTTTTTTATAAGATTTGTTTCTGTAATCCTTAGTATCATGATTTCTTATTCTGTCTAGCCTAGCAGACTATCGAGTTTCTATTCTTTGGTTTTGAGTTTATTAATATTATAACATGCTATTTTAATTTTCTTTCTATCTTCTTTTTATTTTTTATTTAGTTTATTCTGTTCTGTTTCTGCATGTTCTTTTTTTTCTTTTTTTTCCTACTTTTTTCTTTTTTTAGACAAGGAGGTACTGTTTTTTCTTTAAATATTTTTCTTTCTTTTTGCAGAAATTCTTCAAGCTTCTTGTTCATTTTTATTAGTTCAACTATAGCAACTTCAGGAGTGGTTGGCAAAACTCTCTTCTGCCAACTCTCTTGCCTCTTCTAGTTTTTCTAATCTTTCTTAGATTTAATCTAATATTTCTTTTATATATATGTTTTCCTTTTGCTTATATCTTGTTTGGTCTTCTGACTTTCAGTTATAGGCACCTCTTTTTTCTTCTGTTTTCTAATTTATAGTTTTGATATTTTTCCTTCTTCCTATTTTGTTTAAATATATTTTATTTCTCTGTTCTCTTTCTCTGCTTTTGCATCTTCTATATCTGATGTTTGGCTGAATCTATTCCAACTTCATCTTTTTTCTTTTACTATGCTTTTTCTTTTCTTTATTTTTTTTTTCTCTTCATTTATCCAATATAGTCTGAAATTATTAAATATAATTGGTTTTGATTGGGCCATCTTTATGTCTTCCTTAGTTACAAACATAACTATAGCTATTCTTTTCTGATTCTATTTTTGTTTAATGATATATAAACTGACTTCACTTTTTTTTTTTTTTTTTTTTTTTTTCAGTATTAAGATGACCTCTTTGGTCCGAGCTTTTTATTAATAC
>CAJVQA010002834.1:0-20943 GCA_910591915.1 Cetraspora pellucida | reverse complement strand
TGTAATCTGTATTAACTCACTGGGTCATATCCAAATGCCCAGATCATTATCTTAACCTTAGAACTAATTTATCCTCAAGATAAACTCCTCAAAGTCTTCTGTACTCATTTTTACAGCTAATCTAGATATCACTATGGCAGAATTAACACTTGTGATCAGGGTTGACTATAAACTGCTATGCACTTGTAAAGTTCACTTGAACTCCAGCATCTACTTCACAGCATAACTCCAGTACTTTAGTATACACCTGCCTTTTCATCTGCCTTTTTACCAAACTTCTAATCCAGATAGCCTGTGTAGAACTATGACCAGTCCATTGGTATATTAGGTTAGCCTGATATTCTTTTTCTTCGGTTTATTCTAGTGGCCTGGTTGGTAGTACTCTTGAGACTTCCAACTCAGAGGTTCTTGCCTATCTAACTACTATGACTGGATACTATGACCTTGAAATTTGTTTCTTCAGACTAGTCTTTATAGTAGGGCTATCGAAGATCCAGCTACTTCTCTACTCGGATCTTATCAAATAGACTTCTTGTTACCTAATTTCAATGGATTTACATAGTTACAAGAACTTATCTAGTGTTTGCACTGCTTGATTTGTCAGTTTGCATTCCTCTATATAATGCCATACTTATACAGATGCCCCATGACCTGCCAGTCATGCTGGTGCAACTGCTATTACAGATATTCTAACCCAATCATTAGTAACAGTTGTTATAATATGAATATTACATAAGTGATTATTTAAATTTTCATTATCAATAGGATTTGAACACCCAACCTACCATTTGGGGAGTTGACAACCTGACTACTTCACCTCATATATTACTAGTTGTACTTTTATTGATAAACTATTGTATATAAAAATGTAATTATATATTACTAAATAAAAACATACAAGCAAGATTGCCACTTTAAACTAAAAAAAATAAAATAAAAATAAAATAGTATAATTTTTAGAAATATAACTAAACTGTAAACTAAAGAAGTCTAAAAAAATTTCTATAAAAACTAAATTCAAAAAAGCTAACAGTTAGTTAAATATTATAAATTAACAACATATATATTATATTTAAATTGAGTTATATACTATAAACTACAAGGTTAGCAAAGACTATAATAAACATTATATATATATCAGTAATAAAAATAGCAAAGAAAAAATAGAAATTACAAAATTAGTAAACAATTGTATGATGTATTACAAAAATTTAAATAATATTAATTTGTTATATAATTAGCTATTACTCAAGCAAATCACTAGCTTGCATTATTAATTAAACTTAACAAGTATTATAAAAATATTAACAAATATAAGAATAAAAAATATACTTCTATTAATAAGAGTATTAAAAAATAAATAAAATAATAATATCTTTAAAACAAGTAGTAAATTATAAAAAAAACAATTTAGCATATTTAATAATATTTAAAACAAGATGATAATGATCTTAGTATAGTAGTTGAATTGTTATTCTTCAAGTGGCAGGTCTAAGATTCAAATCTTACTTACAATAAAATTTAGAAATTATATTTGTATTACAGTAACTGTTTTTTGTTAATCAATTGGCCTTATATAGCTGTAATCCAAATATACCAAATCAGATCCTATTGATATTAGGAGCTTGAAAATCTATATAAAATATAATGTTATATATATATAGAAGAATGTATAATCAGTATTGTATAAGATTTTAGTACAAACTTATGATAAGACTACTAAGCATAGAAAACTAAAAAACTGAGGTAACAAAAACCTACTTGGAAATTTCTGAGTAAAGAGATAGCATGAACTTTTGATAGTATTATTAGACTAGTTGAAGCTTATGAAACATCTTTATAAAAACTAAAAGTTAAACTAGATGTTAAATATGTATAGAGAAATATATAACCAACCAGACCACTAAACTTGGCAAAGAAAAAAAATACAAAAGTATATTATACTGAGCCATCTAAATTGGTAGTCTAGAAGAGACTACTAGTTCTAAGTTGCTGCTAGTAGGAGATGATAGAGAAAATGCCAAAAAGATAGATACTAGGGTTTTAGTAAACTTTACAAAAATAGAAATAGTGTAATGTAGTGATTAAACAAATAACCTCTATGACTGCAAGTATTAGATAACTATAGTGTATTGCATAAAACTAAGTCAATATGTATGGAATATAAAGGCTCTAGTAAGTTTCCTATTAAGAATAAAGTAGTTCTAAGAGTATCAACCAGTATTAGGAACTTGAATAGGTGTAGTCTTAAAGATGTTTCTGTAATACAAGAAGGATTGTATATGCAGAAGGTTTAAATAGACAAGACCTCTAGTTGGTTTGCAGATATAGCATCTAGTATAGAACTTATATAGCAATATATAAGCGAATTACTTAAATTAGGCACCAAAAGTATACATGTAGCTAGTTGTAATCTCCAATGTAAGGTAGTATCTGATGGCATGCCATGTTCTATATACTTGAATAAAAATGTCATATTTTAAAGATAGAGATTTTAATATTAAAAAAAATATATTTAAAACAAAAAAATTATAAATAATTTAAATTTTAATTATAAAAGCTTATTTATAATAATCTAAGTATAAAGAAATATAAAATGTTAAAAACAAGTTATATTTTATTAGTTGCATATATACTAAAAACTTAATATAGCATTAGTGTATCAGCTAGTTAATAAAAAAGAAAGCAAAATAATAATATAACAGCAACTAAACTTATTAAAAAAAAAGTAATATTAAAGAAAAACTAGCTAAATAGTTTCAAAAACTAGAAATAAAGAAATATTAAAGAACTCAAAATATAAAATAATGAAACTAAACTTTGGAGCTACAGAACCTAATAAATAGAGAATAAAGTTTTATTAAAAAAAATAACAAATAATATAAGACAAAAAGAATAGGTTTTTATAAAAAATTTGCTAGCTTAAGAAAAAGAACTAACATTAGAAAAAATAGTTACTAAAAACCAAAAAAACAATACAAATAAAACATTAAAAAACAAAAATACAATTAAAAAATCAGAAAACAATATTAGAAAAATACAAAAATTATGTATTTAATTAGGTTAATATTATTGATATTTGTATAAAAAAAACTAAAAAATAAGAGATTCAAAAGTTTATTTCAAAATATATTAGTAAAAAAAGTTTAGCAACTAGAAATAAATACAAATATATTAAACTTTAATATATAAAAAAAATTAAAATTTTAAATTCAAAAAAACAACTAAAAAAAATCAAAATAGAGAACAAAAAGATAAAACAATAAGAAAACAAAAAATTAACAAGCTTATTAAAATGCTAATTAAGAAAGATATATATAGTTAAAAATATAAGCAAAAAAAATTAATTTTATATACAGATAAATTATTAGTAAAAGAGAGCAAATAAGATATAAAGAGGATGTAATGACCTAGTAAAATAGATAGGTTGTCAATCTCTAAGTAGTAGGTCTAGAGTTCAAATTCTAGTAATAGTAAAAATTTGCAATTCTTTCTGTATTACAGTTAACTGTCTTTCATGATTGGTTAGAATAAGACATTTGTAACTCATATCATATTAGCATAACTAAAAGGTCTAGGTATTCATGCAACATTGTATGAAGAAACACAAACCAGTACTGGGTAGTGTGAACCCAAGTTAAGTCCTTAGGTTGTATAAATTACAGAAACCAAGTAGAAAGATGGAAGCCTACTTGAAAGACCCAAGTAGAGAGATAATCTAAATCTTCAATGGTGCTATTGTAAAGACTAGATCTATAAAATAAAACTAGAACTTATAAAACTAGACAAAGAGCTGGCCTTTGAGAAGGGTCAAATGGAACCAACCAGGCTGCCAAGATCTATTTTAGAGAAAAAAGTTACATATTGGCAAACATATAAACCAGAAGTGTATGGTTATAATCTGCCTTTCTGAGCTATCTTATTTGAAAGTTTGGTAGAACTTGAATTGAATACCAATATAGTAAGGAAATATTGTAAAGTTAGTACTAAGGTTAGGATGAACTTTACAAGGGCATAGCAGTTTAATGGTATGCCCTAACTACCAATATTAGTCTTGGCTATAGCAATACTAGATCAGCTATAAAAATAGAATATAGAAAATTCTAAAAGGTTTAATACAAGATCAAAGGTTCCTCATATGAGTAAACTGCTTAAAAACTTAGTGGCTATAATATATTTTCACTAGCATTGGCTAGGGTCATTGGTAAGTAGAGATAGATGGATGAATACAGAAACTAAAATAATTAAATAAAGAACCTACAAGCAGGTTCCAAGTATAACAACTAGTATAAAACCTTCAGGCAGACTACTTAAATTAGATAATAACTAAAGTTATATAAGTGACTAGTTGTATACTCTTTCTATAGTTGCCTTCTGTAGTTGTAATGCAACTATTAGCCAAATATACTATTAATAAAATTCTAGATCACAAATACTCATCTTAATATTTAAAAAAAAAGCAAATAATATATAAATAGCATAAAAGTTGGTTAGCTACAAGTAGATAGTAGAAAAAACATATTATTAATAAAAAGTTTATTAAAGTCAAAAGATAGCCTTTTTAACTAAATTAAAACTATTATTTAATATATAATGCTCATAATACTAAGTAAAAAAAAAAGCAAAATATATATAAACAATGCAGTAGCTATAGTAAATTTAAATGATAGTATATAATATATAACAAATAGAAAAAAATAAAAAGAAAAAATTACAACTTGTTAGAAAGTATAAAAGATATAATAAGAGTAAAAGAAATAAATTTAGAATTAATAAAAATAAAAAAACATAATAATAATAGATAAAATAATAAAGCAAATAGCTTAGTTAAACAGAAAGCAAAATTGTGAAGTTTAGAAAATATTATAGATAGTTCTGTCTTAAAATTAAATATATTATTTTGTTAAGAAAATAAAATTATAAAAAGCTTAACAAGAGATTTTGTTTAAGTGATTTTTAATATAAAAAACAATACAGATTAGAGTTACTTATTAGTAATTAAAAAGTTAAAGTCAAAATATGATATTGATAAACATTGCTAAACTCTGTTATTAAAAACCAAAATAGAATAAAATATATTTTAACTTAAAAAAATAAAAGACTTAACAAATTCTTTAAATGTATACAAGAAAAGATGCTTATATTTAAAGAACTAACTATATAATAAACAGACCTATATATAGTCCAAACTGTATATTGTACAAAAAAAAAAAGAAAAAGATTAAAATTATTTAGCAGAGTATTAAGCCTATAAAGATTTATAAACAAAAATAAAAACTTTGATAATAAAAATAACATAGAGTTTACTATTAGAAGATACAAAGAAAAACACTATTATAATCAATTTAAAAAAACTTTAAACTAATTAAATAAAAAAAATATAAATAATAAAAAAACTAATTAAAGAACTTATTTAAGAAAAAATAATTAAAAAAATACAAGATTTTTTAGTTTTAGTACAAGAAACCAAAAACTTTATAGTAAGCATCATAAGCATTATATAAAATAAATTTTATAAAACAGTATAAAGGAAAAGATATTATAAAATATATGAATGGAAAAAAAGCCAAAATATTAGTCAAAAAAGAAAAAGAAAAAAATAAAAAAATAAAAAACATCAGAATATGGTATTATACAAAATATTATAAGAATCAAAAAACAAAAATACTAAAGAGAAAAATAAAAAATAAAAAAAAATAAAATAAAAAACTTATAAAAAAAATAATAAGAAAGCTAATTAATAATAATAAAAGATACTAAAACAATTTTAAAAGCTTATTCTAAATAGCCCTTTAGTAACAAGTATAAACTCACACTAATGTGATAGGTTGTTTCTAAGTATTTTTAAAATAGTTAAGAAATATCAAATCTGTAAATTAAGCTAATATTTGTATAGTTAATTATATAATTCTCTTAATAAAATTATTAATAAAACTACCAAAATATAAAAAAATTTTAATATTTTTATAAATTTAATTATTAAAGTTAAAAACACTAATTTAATATATAATATAACTTGTTTATAATATTATATATACATATTTAAAAATGATACTATTATTAATTATAAATTATAAACACTATTATTATTAAATTTATATAAGGATGTGATAACTTAGTAAAATAAATAGGTTGTCAACTCTTAAGTAACAGTCTAAGATTCAAATCTCATGAATAACAAATTTTGAAATTTATATCAGTATTATAATAACTGTTTTTTGTTAATTAGTTAGATTTAAATATCTATAATTTTAAATATATCAAATCAGATCTTACTTAACATTGTTAACTTAAAATATCTATACAAAATATAATATTATATGTATATAAAGAAATGTAAAAAACTAATATTACATAAGACTTTGATATAAATCTACAATAAGATCATCAAATATAAAAAACTAAAAAATTAAAAAGTTAAAAACCTAGTTAAAAATCTTAAATAAAAAAATAATACAAATTTTGACAATAATGTTGAACTGATAGAAACCTATAAAATACTTTAAAAGAATAAATAAATAAATCAGATGTCAAGATATATAGAAGAACATATGATTAACTAAATTACTAAAATTGTCAAAAAAAAAAGGATACATAAGTATATTATATCAGACCATCTGGATTGGTAATCTAAAAAGTTTTGTCAGTTCTAAGTAACAATTAATAAAAAACAATAGAAAAATATTAGAAAGATAGGTACCAAAGTTTGAATGAACTTTACAAAAATATAATGATTTAATGGTTAACTCTAACTACAAGTGCTGATTTAGTTCAAATCAGCTGTAAGTATAGGATATAAAAAGCTCTGGTAGATTTAATACAAAATCAAACATGATTTAATGACCATAACATATTTACATTAAGGTGCAATTGGTAAGGTAAGGATGAATACAAGAACTAGAATGTTTAAATAAAAAGGACGGACTACTTTAAATTAGACAATGACTAAAGTTGTACAAGTGGTTAGTTGTACACTCTTTCCATTGATTGCTCCTGTAGTTGTTGTACAAACAAGCTACAAGCCAAATACTACGTATCAATAAACTCCTGGGTCACATGCACGCACCTTAATATCGATAATAATCGATTAATTGTTATTAGATACTGTATTTTTTAAAGTTATACTTTAAATAGAATTTGGAAGGGATATTGAACAATTTATCTAGAGCACAGCATATACGTAAATGTGAAATATTAGGTCTAATAAAAAGCTCTATAACCAACTTTATTTAATTGGCAAAAATTAGTATTAACGTTAATGTTTAATTTTTGATTAGTTGTAATTGGCTATTCGACGTTTAAAAATGATACTCGTGATGCCGATCTTAAACGTTCATAGCTATGGCATCGACCACCTCGACCGAAACAACTCTCAACCCAACTCCTGTGCGGCGAAATCGCCCTGGAACTAAGTTAGAAGTATGTTATTTTCCACAAAAGCTTAATATTAACATCTTTATTGGTGTTTTCTATGCAAACTATTTTTTTATCAGAAAGTTCACGTATTACTTTTTACTAGGATGCCTATCAGTTCCCTCACGTAGCATTAGACAAGTACGAATCTGCGTTCGCATTGCAGGAATATTTACAATCATTAATACGAACCGACAAAGAAAATATAGACTTATTAGTTGAATTACCGCCGGGTCATGAAAAGGAGACCTGGCAGTATGAACATTTAAGGTATTCATTACTTACACATTATATCTCTTTATTTTATTAATCTTAAAAAAAATTTTTTTTTACATTATTTTTCTGTAAATAAATTAACAGACAATTATGCCTTGAACTCAATTATTTGGTAGTTCAACTAGAATCTGAATGTAATCGTCAATCATGTCCCGAAATGAAAGCAGATGAATGGATGTATCTATGTGCTGCCCATCAGGCCCCCACGAACGTAGGTAATTATTATCTAAAATATTTCTTAAAACCTTCCTGACTAAGGTGAACGAACTCTCATGGAATTAAATCCAGTGTTGTGCGATCGATTACATTGTGCATACCTTGGATGGCGCAACTGCATTGCTTAATAGCCAGAAGTATTTTCCTAGCAGGTTAGTTACCTCGAATTAATAATTATTGTTAATTACATAAAATGATTATTTGCTAAAAATTTGATTGTTGTTATTAAAGGATATCGATACCCGAGACTTCATTAAAACATTACCAATCCATAGCGAGAAGGCTTTATAGAATATTTGCTCATGCATGGTTTCATCATCGCGAAGTATTCGAAGCCTTTGAGGTAAGAATTGTGTCATTTCTAATGTACCATGTGAGAATCCTGTAACCTATTGATATAAAGATATTATTTTTAGAACGAAAGCCTATTATATGCTCGATTCTTAAAACTTTCTGATCGCTACGGGTTGGTGGCGAAAAACCTTTTAATTATTCCTCAGAACAATGATATTGACAATGATGATAAAGACAACACTTCTTTATCTGATGTTTCTAGTTGACATGTTTAGATTATCCTTCCATTTCTAATATATTTTTATGCTTGCATAGCTAGAATTAACATTAATAAATATTAGAATTTCAGTACATTTTTATATACACAAATGTATATCGTTAAGTACCGTAAAACTCAGAAAATAAGCACCTTTTTTTAATTAGTAGTGATACTTATTCACTGGTTATTTGAAAATTAATAAACCATCGATATCACGATCTCGGCTGGATAACATAACTGCTTATTCAAGTATATGTATTATTACATTACATAAGAAACATAATTAATTTAAATTTTTAGTTTAATAGAAGATATGTAATATCAACATAGTGATTTGGATAATATAAATTAATGGCCTTGCTATAACATATCTGTAATTAATAATGCGGAAAGAAAAAAGAAGTTATACTGTTACCTTTAAACTCGAAGTTATTGACTAAGTGAAGCAAACTAGCAAACATACTTCAGCACGTAAATATGATATTGATCTTATGATGGCGTGAAAGAGGAAAATTTAAAGCGTCAAGAAGTTTTAATCGGCGAGTAGTCAGTCAAAAAACAGGGTACGGTACCCCTTGCAGAAAATGCATTAAACCATGAGTTGATGAACTATGTAATGAAGAATTCCTGTAATGCCTAATGGCGTGGAGCTCAGAATGAAAAATCTGCTTATGAATAATTTTTTCCAACATCAAAACTTGGGCAAAATTTGCCTCGAAATTTGCAAACTTAAATACTGAACAAAATGGAGTTTATTACTCTGGATGCTTTAAAGAATATCTGACTGATAAAGTCTGAAATATATGCAGAATGTAACACTATTATAGGATACCCGAAGGACTTACATTGCTTGTTCAACCTTTAAATGTTAGTATTAACAAGCCCTTCAGGGATCAAGTGCGTAAAAAATGTAGAAACTGGATGACAAATGAGAATTTCAACTTACTTAGAAAAATTTAAAAAACTGGCATATAACTTGATGTGTCGATTGTTGATGCGTGAAGATATTCCTGCCGAACTTGTCAAGAAATTTTTTAAAAATGTGAGCTTGATGGAAGATCAAGAGAAATTTTTAAAAATGACATATTATTGATGGTCGAGATATGCCAAAATTAAACTAAAAAGATTTATTCTAATTTATTTTACAAATCTGTATATGTAAATTGAGCTATCGCTGTCATTATTGAAATTGAACCGTCGTTATTGCTATTACTGTATTAAAATTGTTAAATTCTGGGATTATCAAAATTTTTTATTTTTACTGACCATAAATTTTATTATGCGGGTGCTAATTTACAGTAGTGTTTAAGGTTTGGGTTAGGGTATAATTTATACTAAATTTCACAATGTTTTTTTTTGTTAGAGCCCCGAAGGATGTTTTATTAGTAAAATTTTTAAGTTATATAGATACCTGTGTTTCATACACTAATGTACAAATAAAAATTCTCTTTCTGGTCTATGGTAATCGGCGATAAATATTTTATGAAATTGATGAAAAAATAACTCTATTGCTCATTTCAAATTTATCAATCACAGAACCCTTAAGGTCATATACGACCCAAATGATCTTATCCGACCATATCTCCATTAGAACATAGTGATGTGTTTTTTTCGTAGTCACATACATTTTCCAATCCTCTACATTTTCAAGATCCAAATCACCTCCAGACCCGCCAATAATTGCATATACTATTCCGTCTGATTGTCCACGTTGATAATTATGCTGGTGTCCACTTATTACTAAATCTACTCCGTGTGTACGAAATAAAGGTACAAATCTAGTACGTACGAATTCTCCCCAGTGTTTTTCATTTTTGTCATGCCACGCTTCAGGTTCCCAAAATTCGACAAAAGGTGGAATGTGCACGACTACAATTCTAAATTCAGCACTTTTTGTTTCTGAAGAAGAAAGTTCTTGAAGAAGCCATTCATCTTGCTTAACGTCATCTATATTACTATCTAGCACTATCCAACGCGTATTGGCTATCGTGAATGAATACCAAGGCATGTCCGTAGTGTATGCGTATACACTTTGTTTATCGTAATCATGATTTCCATGCGCATAAATCATAGGCGCCTGTAGTGATAATTGATAGTTTGTCAAAGGATCATAAAAATCTGTTTGCCATTGTTGAAGATTCTTGTAATCTTGTACGGCATCGCCTGCATGGATTATAAAATTTGGCGTGTGATGTTGGAAAGCCGATTTCACAAGGCGATTAAAAATGGTGAGGCCCATTTGATTGTCAGAAAATGCCACTATTTTTATAGGATAGGCACTTGAATTAGAATCGTCTGGTAGAACTGGAAAAAATTGAAAGGAATTTGAAGCAATGATAGCTTCAGATTTTCGTTCATTTTCTTTATGAATTATCTCATACTCATAATTAGATATAGTTTCGAATGGTCCTATAATCGCTTTATATACGTGATGATAATCATCTAACTTTAAAGGGACAAGGATATTCGACGTGCCGAGTAATACACCTATGCCGTCACTTGGCCTGTTTTCGTACCACCGAATTCTGACATCTTTAAGCGCACAATTTGCTTCCCAGACTACTAACATCTTTTGTGTTTCAATCATATATAAAATTGGCGTCTTCCTCAAAGAACAAGAAAATAATCCCAGATCGTATAAATTATTACGGATTTTGTACTTTATCTTTATAAAATGTAAGTTAATTGATGACCCAAATAAATATAAAATGACAAATAAAAAAAGTATCATTATTATAATTCGATTCTTTATTTTGCGAGCTTTGCGTAATGAAGTAAACATTATTCTCCGACAAATATACGCTGTTTTCTTGAATATATTTGGATGTTCCTCAACATCAAAGTCTAAAGGGTGCGTCATTTTTCGAGAGGACGAATCAAAAAACATTATTTATTAATGTTTTTCTCTTAAATCATCAAAAATCAAGTGTGAATAAAGAGTAAAGTCAATGCAGCTGTGCAAACAACAATGATAAACTAAAAATTGTTATATATATTCTTTTAATAATCGTCTGATTGCAGATTTTTCACCTAATTAAATCTTAGTAGCACAAGATATTTTCCATGGTAATACACTATTTGACTTTTAATTAAACGCTAACCTCTCTTGGAATTACATATCGTAAATTTGATAAAATGAGAAATTCAGAATGATTTTTGTATTCCTAAGCCGATTCTTTTATCTGGGTTTATTAGTAAATTTTTCTTTATATATGCGTAATATGAATAAAAATAATCAGTTGGAGTTTTGATTCTTTATACGTTTGTTAGATTTAGAGATTGGTTTATCAAATCCTTATTGTCTGAGGATAATGATTAGTAATACGTATCGTGATGCTGATTGATTGAATATAAGATGATACTGTATATGTATGTTTATTGCTTTACACATAATGCTAGAAATTGATTGGGTTTTAAGATTTTTATATAATTAATATAAGATTTAATTTATTTAAGACTCTTTTCAATAATTGTCACGGTCGATGCTGCGATTGGTTAATGCTGAAACTTGGGTTTCGATTTTATAAGCTCTACTAATATACCGTTAGAAGATAAATTAATAAAAATCAAGCAAATTTGGTTAATAAATTGGTTTTAAAAAATTTAATCAAATCGGATAAAAAATTTTTTAAATTAGTTTTATTTTATTTAATTTGGATTGTTTGATCAATATTTTTTTAAGATAATTATATAATTATTGATACGTACAAAAATTGTATTTTCTTAATTCGCAAGCTTGATATTACAAAAACATCTAGATGCAATTTACTATAATGAATTAGAAGGTATATTAAATTAGTTTAAAACTTCTATAAAAATATTATTTTTATAAGTTTTAGTTACTTTATTATTTAATTTAATTTTATTTTTTGAAATTAAGTATAATATTTTTAATAATCTTTTTTTAAACTTAATAGCAATAAATTAGAAAGTAAAAATCATTCGTAAATGCTTTTTAAAAGAACATCATGTTGATTTTTTAATTTTTTTTTGGTGATAAAATAAAATTAAAAGAAAAGAAAATATTTGCAGATATACTTCAGAAGAATATTATCTTTATGAATATAAATAGCTTAGTAAAATCAAATATAAAATAAGTTAATAATTAACTTAGACAAAGAATTTTTTTAACTTTAATGCATATCAAATAAATAATAAAGTTTAAAAAAATTATTTGTTTAAGTTAATTATTTGTTTATTTTAAATTAAGCCATTTGAAATAATATCTTGTAATATTATTTTAGAATAATATAATACTAGAATATTTGATAATTATTGAAAAAAAGCTTTATAAGTATTTTGGTATATAATATAAAGTAAATATTCAGGATTGAAGAGTATAGTAATCTAGTGAAGTGGTCAGGTTGTCAACTTTTCAAGTGATATGTTGAGTATTCAAATCCTATTGATGGCAAAAATTTGAATAATTACCTATGTAATATTCATATTATGATAACTGTTACAAACAATTAGGTTAGAATATCTGTAATAACAGTTATACCAGTATGACTAACATCTGTATAATTATACAGAGAAATGCAAATTGATATAAATACTAGATAAGTCTTTATGATCATGTAAATTTATTAAAATTAGATAACAAGAAGTTTACTTAAAAAGACCTAAATAAAAAGATAGTTGGATCTTTGATAGTATTACTATAAAGATTAGCTTGAAAAAATAGATACCAAGATTATAGTACCTGAATTAATAAGAACCTTCAGGTTGAGAAAGGCTCAAAGTATTACCAATCAGATTACTGTAATAAATTAAAAAAAAAAGATATTGAACTAATCTGATATACTGATGAACTAGTTATAGTTTTATACAAACTATTTAGATTAGAAATCTGAACAAAAAGCAGAAATATACTAAAGTATTAAAATTATGTTATAAAATAAATATTAGAGTTTAAGTAAACTTTATAAGAGTATAGTAATTAAATAATATAACTTTGACTATAAATATTGGTTCTATTAAAATAATATCTAGATTAGTTATAAAAATGAGTACAAAAAGCTTTGAGAGATTTATCTTGAAGATAAAATAGTTCTAAGCTTGAAATGATGATCTGGGCATCTGAATATGATCTAGTAATATTAATACAAATTGCAGATTCAAAGTATTTAAAATAGAACATTCAAGCAGAGATATTAAATATAACAATTAATAGAAATCCTTCAGGTGGACTTTTTAAATAGATAATATAGAAAAGTTATATGTATAGCTAATTATATGCTTTTTTATAATAGTTTATAGAATCATATTATCAATTAAGTTATTAATAAAAGTTAAAAGACTAAAGAAATTATCTTAATATTAAAAATATATATATATATATTTAAGATTAGGATCCTGTAACCTAGTAGTCTAGATATTTCTTTTTTTATAGACAAGATTAATAGTTTAATTCTAGCTGAAAACAAAACTCTGTAATCTATAGAAGCATGTAAATATATACAAAATTCTGTAACTAAGTTTATATAAATAGAAGATTAGTATATAGAAAAGTTTTCAAAAAGAAGTCTTCTAATATAAAAAGTTGATATTTAATATAAGAGAAGCAGTAAATATATCAGAAATAAAGAAAATATACACTAGCAAGTAATATAATAAATATAAAAGAAAATTATAGAAAGAAATAAATTTACCAAAATTTAAATATTTTTGATAGTTTAGTGAATATGAGATACATTAAAATTAAATAAAATCTAAGAATTAATCTTGATACCATACTTAGTAAATTTGTATTAAAAGTAAATTCAAAGGACTATAGATACTTATTTAATAAGATAGTACTATGATATAAATAATAATTAAAGAGTTAGGCTTCATAGATTAATTGTTAAGCTGCTAGTTCTCTACAGACAAAGTCAATGGTTCGAGTTAGGCTAAAGGTAAAATCTTAGAATTTTAACTCTGTAACCTAATATAGGAGCCAAATCAGATATGAAGCCCTGTAGTAAGTTCCAAAGTGAAGCACAAGAATGGATTAGGAATTTCCATAAAAAGATCAACTCTGCAAAGAGAAGACACTACATGTAATAGCAGCATTACAGAAGGTTCTACTACTAAAAG
The DNA here is from genome assembly GCA_910591915.1 of Cetraspora pellucida. Lineage (NCBI taxonomy): Eukaryota > Fungi > Glomeromycota > Glomeromycetes > Diversisporales > Gigasporaceae > Cetraspora > Cetraspora pellucida. The sequence goes on along the minus strand of CAJVQA010002834.1, from coordinate 6,407 downwards.
TATTATACAGATAAGTTCTATTGAGATGAGGCAGCATTAACATCTCTGTATCTAACTTACAGAGTACTTGATCAGAAGGGTAATACTAATATAATTAAAACTAAAGTAGTGAGTAAAGTGGTGCATGCAAAGAAGATCTGTAATAAAGGATTGATCTAACCAAAATTAAAAAATTTTAGGCAGGTACTATAAACCTTTAAGAAGCAAGACAATAGTCATACATCACAATATTATTGATGGTTACTATACTTATATATAATAAGTCAAGATTCTAGGCCCTCTTGCAATATCAAATTGGAAGTACAATAATACAATAACTATGATAGTATACAAAAAAAAAAATACATAATAGCTGCAGATAATAATTCAAAATCTTGATAAATCCAACTGTGCTGATCAGTACTAATATATAGAGAGCTGTATACATCAAATTGGTAGCAAGAAGAGTAAGAAACTGCTGAAGTTAACCAATTTAAGAAAAGAGATGAGTTACTGCAAGAAGTAAATAAAGGAACTATAGTCAGGTAGAATTAGAGAATATAGTATTACAAGATGACTACAACCTTACTTTTAATTAGTAACAATAATTGAAACACTATAGTATTAGTCTTAATTCAGAAAAGTGTAAATATAATATTATGTTAAATGTTTATATAGTAATATAGTAGTACAAATAAAATGTAATAACTCTAATGTATTAATCCAATATTAATTAAATAAAGTATTATGATTGGCATTATAAAAAAAAAATAAAAAAAATAATAATAATAATTAGATAATCTAATCTAATATGTCACTTAATAGTAATATAAATATTAAATATATACAAATAGTATTGAAAATTAAAAAGTTTAAATAGATGATTCAGAAACAGATCTTAGGTATGACATTTAGTAAGTAACCTATAAGTAAAACTTTTAATTAAATAAATAACTAAAGTTATACATATAACTAGTTATATTTTTATTGTATTAAGTTTTTTTAATATATTCTTTAAACTGTATATTTTAGTATACAAATTTATATACTAAAATTGGTAAGACAAATTTGCCTTCTTCTTAAAATTCTTTATATAAAAATATTATTTAAATCAATTATAATAGCTTCTAAGAACTCAGATTACACTTTATAACTATTATGTAGTATGCCATATAACCCAAATAAAAAAGCACAAACTTGTATGATAGTTGTTTTGTATATGAGTTATTGTCAAGTTTTTGGTAGATAACTAACATATTTGACAAATATACTGTTATAAGATATTTATACATTTTTATAGCTCATAACACAAGGCAGAGATATCTTGTTTTTATATTCATGAATTGACTATGTAATTATTAATATTAATCAAATCAAGATATATATATTAAAACTTAATAACCAAAGTCATTAAATATATAGTAATAGCAATAGTGATATAATAATAATAATAATATAGTAAGTAGTGATTGAATGAGATGCTATCAAGCTTTATATTATTTATTTGTTTTATTTATCAATATGAAATTCTAAAAAACAATTTTGACCTATATTACAACAAAGTAGTATGTTATAGGCAATATACCAAAGGTTACTTTTGTTTGGTAATTTGCAACTCATGACTAATTTTTTTAGTTTACTAACCAGAAACACCATTGGCAAACTTTTTGATTTTTTTCTTCATTCTACAAAGTGGTTTTTAGGTTTTAACCACTAATTAGTAAGCTCAAAATGCTTTGTAACTTTTATTTTTTTTGATTTTTTTTTTATGCTATTTCTTAGTTTAACTTTACCAGTATTATTGACAAAGTTTATAAGAACCCAAACAAGCTTAAGATAGAATTTCTTGTGCTTTTGTATCATTCTTAGAGTTTTGACAATGTGATATGAGTTGATGATTGCAGTGTCCAGTAACTAAAAGAATAGTGACATCCAATTTCTATATATTATTTTTTGTGTATTATAATAGAATCATAACTAATCTGCAATATTTATACCATTCATATTATTATTGTAATCATTAACAATCTTAGGAATTTTTAAATTCTTTTTGAATTTAGATTCAAACATAGCATGCACCTAAGTAAGTATTGAATAATAAATAAGTAAAAAAAAAGATAAATAATAAATATGTAAAAATAAAAATAAAAAATAAAGATAAAAATAACAAAAAATAAAATAAATAAATTAAATAAGTAAAAAAAAAAGATTAGATTTTAATTTAATGTATTAAGATATCATTTATTATAGAATTCAAAATTATTAATTATTATATAATTTTACAAACATAAATATTCACAAAATTACTTGATAATTATCAAAAAAAATCTTAATTAATAATCCAAATATAATTTAATAACACAAAAAAAAGAAACAAAAAAAACTAGATACTAGCCTTAGATGCATTTATGCTTGTTTTTTTTTTAGTTGCTGTCTTTCTCAAATTACCTCTCATTCTTTACCAACAAGATTATAGATTGTTAATAGCATAATGACAGGCCCATTATTCTGTCAAAAAAAAGCTAATACATTATTTATTACTACCTCAGAATGAATATCTCAGTCAAGTTTAGTATTTCTATCTACTCTTAATTTTTTTAAAAATCCAGAAAAATTTTTTTGAACAGTTCTACAAGTACTAATTTTAATTTGTCAAAGATGCTGAAAAAGAGTAATATTAGAAAAATAATTATTTATATATATATTGTATGAATAGAGTTAATATGGAAGCTGCTCAACAAGATAAAAGACTAAATTTTTAATTTAACTAAGACCCTAAATTCTTTTTGTATTACTTAGAATAATATGCAATGTTGATATAAAAGTATATATGTATTCTGCTTCACAGAGCAATAAGATCTTAAATCTTTTTGGTGTTGGTTTGTTTTTTATATGAACCATGTAAACACTTTTGCCAAAAAATCAAATTATCATCTCATTAATTGAGATATTTGAATTTGGCATGTTAAGATATTTTGAAGTATCTTTAATATAAAAAAGTAGTAGTTTTAATTTTTCAAAGTAATTATTATTTTCTTAAGCAAAAGTAAATATATGCAAAAACCTTTTAATTTGCTTAAACTAAAGCAATGATATTTGCTTTAAAATATTATAAATGAGAAGCTTGAAATTTTTATCCCAATATTGATTAAGGATAAAGAACTTAAAAAGTCTTTGGTAAATAACAAGAGTAATCTAAATAATTAGTTTTTTACATGTTATGTTCTGCTACTGTTTACCAATGATACTAGCATTCTTGATTAATGCATACAAATTTGTGTTGACAATGATTGTGTCTAATATATTTATTGTAAAAAAAAATAATATATCTGTTGGCTTAATAGTACTACCATTAATATGTAATAGCAACTAAACAGATACCTAGTATAATAGTTTTAGATAAGTGAATGGCTCAAAGTCTGATAGAGGTAGTGGCAGCTCTGGATGTAGTATTTCTGCTAATTTTTTTTTCTTTCAGACATTTTTAGTGTTTATTTCTTTATTATTTTTGCTTTCACTTTTTGAGCTCAAATTGTTTAATGAATGCTAATAAAAAGTTAGAAGTAGTTCGTATTTATCTTCATTGTTAGCATTCAATTCTTCAACAAAGGAAGTTAAACTTGAAGTCAATATATTTGTTTTAACTATAGAAGATGATCCAGAAGATGACCCAGAAGTTGACTCAGAGAATAATTTATTTATAGAGAATGTAATAATAGTTTTTTTTTTTTTAAAAAAAAAAAATCATACTAATTGCACTTGATTTAAAGCAAAATTGTTATTATTTAAGTTTGTAACTAATTATTTGTTTATTTATTATTTAAAGGTTGTTTTGTGCAAAGAATTCAGTTTAATTTCTACATAGTAACTTAAAAGTTAGTTGATTATTAAATTATCCAAATGCATATTTTGGGATTTACCTGCATAGTGACAGTGCTGGAAGTAGAAGATACTATAAACTACAATATAATCAACATGTCATCTGCTTCAATTTTAGCTTATAAATAGAGGTTGAAGTTTAATAAAATCTTACACAATTATCTAAAAATAGAGTTAAAAAATTTTAGTATACAAATTTGTATGCTATACAGTTTAAAAGATAGTGTACTTCTTTTGTTTTATTTATTTCTTTCTAAAAACTTAACCAGTTGTGTAGTGTCTATTCAGTTTATAGTTTTAGTATTCTAATTGGATTTATTTTTTTTAATTGGCTTTAATTTTGGCATTTGTGATTATTTTATATAGAAGTTTTATTGATATATTAATCTTTTTGTTTTTTTTATTCTAAGTAATACTCTATTCTATTGCACTTAATCTCTTTTGTATAGATTATTTTTTTGCAGTTTGCTCTTTTTTTGTAAATAAATCTGCTATTTATTTTTACTATAACTTTTTATTTTAGCTATTTTTATTTTAATATTTTTACTTTTAATTAGATCTGCAATATTTATTATTTATATTGTATTTTTCTTCTTTAGAGTTTTTTTATTTTCTGTACTTTGAGTTGCTTTGTTAATATTTCTTAATATAGCAATGCTATTTGTATATATTTCTATACTTTTTCTTTTTTGATACTGTTAAAATTGCTGTCCATATTGCTGCCAATTTTGCTATTATTGCTAAAAGATATCTTTTGAATTCTAATACTATTTTTTTTCTAATCAGTCTCTTCTATCTTCTAATTTATTTTATAATTTTAAACTAATATTTGATTAATAATATTAAATATTAGATTTTTATTATTTTACATATATGTGTTGTAATGTACTTATAAAATTAGATATGACATAAAATTAAAACAAACCAATTAGCATATTAATTTAAAATAAGAGCCAGTATTAAGATAGGTTAGGATTAAATAATAATAAAATTAATTTTAATATTAAAATTTTACAAAGAATTTTTTTTATTAGAATATGAAAAGTAGTTTTATAAGCAAAATTTTGAACTACAAGTAATTTTTAGAAAAATTAATATTTTTTTCGATTTTATATTACACCTAATCTTACAACTAATTGGTTGATCAAGTGGGTGTATTACAATGCACATGTGCTAAATTATATAAAACTAAATATATATATTTTTTTTTTGGTGTTAAGATGAGGCCTTGCTTATATCTTTATTAGTAATTTTAGTTGTACATATTAATATACTATATACTAAGATATACTAAGATTGTAAACTACAAAATAAAAATTATATGCAAGAATTAAAGTTTAGACAGTTTTATCTGTGACCTAAACTGACTATGGTGGTCAAGACCCACCTAGATTTGTAATGTTAAAATGTAATTGTAAAATGTGCTATGATTAATCCAGAGTGTCGACCATATATTGATTTTTCTAATAGCTTGTTCAATTGGTAGGCAGATATTAGAATGTAAATGTAATTGATCTGCTATTCTACATAGACATAAGTATATGTAGTTTATATGTGATCTTTTGTGATATCTGGTTTACTATATTTGTTAGGAGTAATGATTATTGTTAGAGCTTAAGAGAGATGTAATGTTATTATTTTTTTTCTAGTTAGATAAGTCAATACAATAAGGTTTCTATATTTGATTATAAATTTGGTCATTAATGTCAAGAAGTATTTGAATAATAGTTTGTAAAGCTATTTTGGTAAGTATGTTATAGTTATGAATTGTTTTGATTAGGGTTTTAGATATAAGGCCTTTAAGAGTAAGATCAAAGTAAAAAGAGTTTGCTTGAAATAGTATTCAGTCAAATGAAAGATGGTTTTGAATTTTGTGAGTAAGTTCATATAGTTGACTAGTAAGTAAGTTAAGGTCTGCTTTAGATAAAGTATGCTAAATAGATAAGTTAATAATATTCGTAATAAGAGATGAATTAGAGCATGTTAACTAATGTAAGTGAGAGTCAGAAAAATTGCATCGAAAGTATTAACATTTGAAAAGATAGTTGGATAGATATTATGATATGAGAAGTATATTGGTAGTTGATTTAAAAGAACTTTGTCTTGAAGATTTTAGATTGATTAAGTTTGAAGCTAGTAAAGTTAGATGTGTGTTTTTAATTATGATTAAGATATAGCTATGTAGATTTATAGTTTATATAGTGGTTGATATGGGCCCATTCATTGTTTCTTTTTTGTGATGACCACATTGCCAGTATGTGGACTTTACAGATATTTTTAACAAAATGTCTGGTAGGAAGTTCAATAAGATTTTGTTCCTATTGTAAAATATGAAAAGGATTATAAATATTAGTATATTAGAAGTTTAAAGGTAAAGAAAAGATGTGTTGTTTTGCTAAAGAATCAGCCATATTATTAAAGATATTATCTGTATGGGCTTGAACTTTATGAAAGTTAATATTTAAGTTAAAAGATTTGATAATATTTAAAAGAGTATGCCATAAAGGCTATGCATTGAATTTAAAGAGTTTGTTAGAATTATTAAGTTG
>CAJVQA010002833.1:0-20945 GCA_910591915.1 Cetraspora pellucida | reverse complement strand
CATTTGTGCTACTTATTTTAAGACACCCAATGTGACATTATATCTTCATTTCTATATAACACTATTATTAATTATTTCAAATTAATTTAAATATAGAAAGGTTAGAGAAAACCTAAAGTAATAGTCTTGGCATTTAGTAAATACAGTTAGAAATAAATAGCCTAAGAATAACCAGTTTTTAATAGACATATTAGGGTTAATAATAGATGTATTTGAGGTATCGGATGTTGATTAAGAAGTGGGAATTAAAGAATAGATTTTTGAACATTTGGATTTGTTAGTTATGTTGTAAACTTTTTCCTATTGTTGTTGAAGAATGTTATATAATAGCTATATTTGTTGATAGAACCAATTAAGAGAAGCATTAGATAAGATTATAAAAAAGAGTAATGTTGTTTTATAGAGAAATATTTTAATATTATTATATAGAGATATAGGATAGAGGTCTTGAATAAGATTTAAAAAATAAAGATATGGCAATGTATTAAGGTAATGGAATAATGTAGTATGAATAGTATTTGTAATTTTAGTAGAAATATTTAATTGTTAAGTATTATTTGTAATTAAGTTGTGAAGAATTTGTTGAAGATTGAATTTTTATTTAGAGCAAGTTAATAGATAAGATATATATTAGATTAATTAACAATAAATATAATTTGAAGTAGTGTATAATAAAAGATAGTATATATTAAGATTTTGCATAGTTGGTAAGTTGTTATTGATAATTTTTAGTTGAAATAAATAGAATTTTTGATCATTATTAAGTGAATTAATAATATTAAGATTGGTAGACCATTTAATTGAAAGCAAATTTTGGAAGTATTTAAGTTGTGACCAAATAAGAAGTGATTAAATAGTTATAATATTTTGGAAAAAGAAGCAAGTTTAGTAAAAATTATATAATTATACTATATAAAGTAGGAAGGGAGTATTGTTTTAAAGTTAGATGTAATTTGGTATTTATTAGTATTTTGTTTGACTAAGAGATTAGCTTGATTGTAAAAAGAGTTATTAGAATGAGATTTAATTTTATGAAAAGAAATATTAGGAAATTTTGTTTTAATAAGATAATGAATGATGAATAGAATATCTCAGTTTTTTATATGAGAAAATTTATATAATGATGAAAATAGTTAAATATTTTTAAGTGCAGAAAGATTGTCCAAATGTATATTATTTTGTGAATTTATGGCAAAATAAGAAAAAAATATATTATTGCTTCAAGTTCTGCTCAGGTAGAGGTAGAATATGAAGAAATAGAACAGTTAAATTTGATTTGAATATTGTGTTCAGAAATCTATCTGATTTCAATTTTAGAATATGATGTTTGAGCATTAATAATTAAGTTATCTGTATAAAAGTAAGTATTATTTGAAAGATTTTTTGTTAATAAAAATAATTAGATTATTTGATTTTGGTAATGTATTTTTGTATTATTTGTATTTCCATTTCAGAAATATATATAATTGAAGTTTGAGTTGGTATAAGTAGTGAAGAAGTTTATTGTAGTATATTAATAAGTATATAAATTTCATGATTACCAATATAAAGAGAATAAATATTATCTTTTTTTGATGATTTAATATTTAAAATATTAATGAATATTTTGAGGTATCAGCATAGATGGATTAGTAGAAGTTAAGGATATTAAGCCATAAGCAGTGTTGTTGATTGAGAAAAAATTAAATAAATTCTTTGTAAAAAGAATTTGGGAATTGTTAAGAAAAATAGACTATTGATTTAATGATAATAGGTGATAGGATATAATTGTATTAAGAGAATTAATAAAGCTATTAATATTAGGTAGGTTAAGATGTGATCATGTTTGGTAAATAGTATTATTTAACTTTTAATGTTAACAATAATAACTTTAAATATAAAGTTGTTTATTGTTATTCTATTTAATTTTTAGACTAATGCTCTTAAAAAAAATTTAAATCAATAATATATAGTAGCAAAAAAAGAAAATTATTTTGTCTAAATTCTTTTTTAATTCTAAAAAAAGTAAATAATTTGTTTGTATCATAAATATAAACTGATTGTTTTAAAAATGAATTCCTATTAGTTTTTTAAACAGAAAGTCAAAACTTATTTTCTTCAAGAATATTTGCAAGTAGCTGTAATTCACTCTATTAAAAGCTTTTTTTTGGTTAAGAAATATCATCCAGGTCAGTTTTGTTAGATTTTTTTATTTTCTTATTATAGTTATTATATCCAGAGCTATGTCAATAATAGATCTTTTTATTACAAATTTTTGTTAATAAGTTTTAATCATTTTTTTACAAATTAAGTTTAACTAAATAGTTATTATTTTTAAAATATTTTGGTATCACAATTTACTAGTACAATTGGCTTTTAGTTATTTATATTATTAAGAAATTCAAACTTCTTTGGTATTAATATAATCAAGCTCTTATACTAAGAGCTTGAAATATAACTAGTAGTTAGTATATTGTTAAAATCCTTTTTAATATTAGAGTAATTTTATTTTTATATACTTTATAAAATTTATAAAAAAGCTAATCAAGTCTAAAAAATTTACTGTTTGGCAGCTTATTTATTATATTTAGAATCTCTTTAAAAGTAATTTCTCTAAGAAAAGCTCAATTCTGTTCATATAAAACTTGCAAAAGATTGTTTATTATTAAATTCATCTTTTTATTATCTATAGGTTCTTTTTTAAAGATAACTTCATACTAGATTCTTATATAATTTAAAATAACTAAAGAGTTTCTAATATTTGAAATATTAGAGTTTCAAATTTTTTGCTATTGCTAATCTTTATTGCTTGATTTTGTATCTATTATAGAAGTATTTTATTAATTTCTTACCTTTTTCTAACTATATGCTTTAGATTTAATTAGCCAATTTATTGCTAGTTTTGCTTGTTCATTTTGTAGTTCCTTATTAAGGTGTGCTGTTATAATGTTTAAATCTTTTAAAGTGAGATTCCAAAACATTTTGTCATTTAGTTCTATAATTTTTTTGTTCAATTTCCCTATACATGTTTTAGGTTTAAAGGCTAATTTGAATGCTTGTATAATAGATTATATTTTGATTTTATTAAAATTCCAATTAGAGGTAATACCTATGTTTTTTAGTTTCTTATTAATTTTTTTTCTAATTCTTGTATTTAGTAAGTCTTTTATATTTAGCTTTTATATAGTTGGCCTAATTATAGGTGAGTTATAACTAAGCTTACAATAGACCAAAAAGTGGTTAAAGTTACTAAAGAAAGTTCTGTTTTCTTGTATAATATAATATGCTCATTGTTAAAGAATATATAATTGCTATTATTTAGTTGTTTTTGACCTTTTAATAAGATTATAAAAGATTTTTTGTTTATTAATTTTGCTGTATTAGTAAAGTTTAGCATTAACTGCTCTAGCTTGTTTATAGTAAAGTTATTGTAAGATAAGGCTTGGCTAATTAGGTTATTATCCAAATTCAAATTTATATTAAAATTATATTAATTGCATTATATTTGATAAATAGTGCCTAGTTTTTAAAAAATGTTGCTTTGTTAGCTATATTCAAGTATATAAACATTTGTTATTTAAAAATATATATAATTAAAAGTGAACTCAGCTTTTATAACCTGCCTTTTTGCTAAAGCTTATATGTTTTCTAATTTGATTTTATTACTTTCTGCTAAAATTATAGTTTTTTTTATCTAAAAGAAGTTATATGATTATTACTATTTTAAATATTTTTTATTTTTTTGTATTTATATTTGTTTCTTAAATTAATATAATATTTATATTGTAGTTTTTGAATAAAGTAAAACTTTTGTAATATTTAATATAATTATTAAAATTTTTAACATTCAAGATAGAAATTTTAATGATAGTTTTTTCACTTACTTTTTAATTTTAGTTTTTTATAGAGTTTAATTCTGCTTGTTTCTTCAAATTATTGATTTGTAACTTTTTTTCTTTTGTTGGTTACTTTAGTAAAGCCATTGTTTAACATCTTTTTTTAATTAAAGTTTCTATTTTATTAGTTGTAAAATTATTTAAAAGCTCTTTTATAACTAGAGTTTTTTGTTGTTTAGTACTATTTGTAGTTAAAAGAACAACATTTCTCTTATAGTTATCTTGAATCATTTTTTTAAGCTTTCTTAAGAATTATTAAAGAGGTTTTATTCATATAGTCATCTTCATTATCTTTAATAAACATTTGCATAATAGGTATGTTCTTGTTTTTCTTTTGATTTATTAACTGCTTTAATAAATTCTGTACATTCATTTCTTATATGCCCTTCTTTATTACAGAAGTAGCATAATTTAGAAGTTGATTTTTACTTTATCAGAATTTTCTGGTTCCAAATATAGGTAAATTAAGGAATTCTATTTTCTAAGTTAGAATTATCTGTTGTTTTGAAGACAATAATTCATTAATCAAATAAAAATAAAGGTTCTTTATATATAAAAGGTCTAATAAAAGCAATGTGATCTAGGTCTTGAAAAGCTTCTTTAATTTGGTAAAAAATAATCTCTTTGTTGGCTATAAGCATATTTCATAACTTAATTAACAAAAAAGTTTTATTTAATCTAATAGAAATGTAAATATAGAAGGTTTGATTAAACAAGTAATTTTTTCTGTAACATACTTTCTTATTGTTTGTGCATCTGTAAACACAATTTCTAAGTGTGAGAGTAATTTTTTAATTAAGTGCAATTTAATGTTCACTATATTAGAACTTATTTTACTATGCAGTATAGTCAATATTTTATTAACTAATATGTTTTTAAGAACTTAAATATCAAAAATTAGTGCATTATTATTTTTGGTTTTAATACTAGCTTAAGATAAAAACATTTATAAATAACTTGTCTTCTAGATAGTTTGAAAAAAAGGCTAAACTATTATTTAGTTTTTGAGAGTTTTTTTAAATTTGTTTCTTTTTTTAGTTTTAACATTTTCTAAAATATTATTAGTAAACTTTGATAAAAGAATTAGTTGCATATTATTTAATTCTACTTTGTATAATTTTCTAAAACTTTTTATCAAAAGGTCTATGTTATTTTCTACCCAATTACATGTAAGATAACTTTGGTATAGATTTACTTATAGAGGTAATCTTTCTTTATTATATTCATACTCTAACTCTTCTGACCAGTTTGTGTCTTATGTATTCATTTTTCTAGAAGTTCAGTTATTACTATAGAGTTTGTTTAAAGACCTTACTATCATTATACTATTTATATTTTTGTTTTCTATGTTTTAAGAGTTTATTTTAAACTGTTTGACTTTAATTTCTCTAATTATAATTTACACAGTCTTGTGACTTTAAGATATAAGGATATATACTTCTGTTTTTATTAGTTTTGATCTTTGTAAGTTGATGATTTCAAATTTAAGTTTTGCTTTTCAAACACTAGCATCAGAAGACAGCAAAGTAACTTGTATTTAGTAATTTTAAAAGGCTTATCATTATAAAATTAAAGGTAAGGATGATGTAAATTATTTTTAATAGTAATTATATAACAAATTATATGATATCATATGATTTATATATAAAATTTTGGTTATATTACATAAATTTTCTATATAATTCTTGTGTGTTCTAGGAAACTTATAAGTAAATCCAAAAAAACTTAGTAATATATAAAATAATTTTTTTTAAACCAAAATAAATTATAAAATTTTATTAAAATCATTAGAAGTTTTAGATTTATATGTTATTAAATTTTGGTAACAATTGAATATAATACTAAAAAGTTTTATTAATAATATTTTTTTTTATAAATAAAACTTTATTTGCTAGGAAAATTATATGACAAATGATCTATGTCACAACTACCCTTAAAATTGAATATATAAAAACAATTTGATCGTATTTGGTTATAAATTATTTTTTATATAACATGATAAAGTGTGCAAATTAAAAGTTTAAACAGCCTATCGACATCTAATAAGATGTACTGTAAAAGAGTACCAATTTTTTTAATAAAGTGTAGCCTATACAAATTTGGATTATTTTTTTAAAAAAACTTATAAAATAGAAATAAAAAAATGGGTAAGAACGATATTTCCGGCATTACTTCGTTTTTAGTTATTAATTCAAACTGTCAAAATATTAGATAAATTCAAAGATTAATGTAATGTAACAAAATAAATTTCCCGAATATTTTTCTTTATGATTTTAGTCGTGACTGTTCAATCAAACGTGCTGTGAAAATTTGAAATCACGAATAAATGATATGGAAGAAAGGAGAATTCAGCCCTTTGAGTTATCTTCATTCAAAAGAGGTAGAATTAAGTAAAAAAAAAGTACCGATATATTGTTTGCTTTTCTTAAAGTAATTATAATATACTAGTGAATTATTTATGTGGTATTCGTTATATTAATTTTAAAAGGTTTTTTATATAAATATTTGTTTAGTTAATATCAAAAACAACTTTTGAATTTATAAGTTATTTTTTTTTTGATAGTTTATGACAGACAAGTCTTACTCTGGAAATATAATCAGACGGTGATTAAAATTAGTGACTTAACCTGTCACAGATTATAAATCATTTAAACACTAATAAAAATTTTTGTTCACCGATGCACTGAAGTTAGTTAGCCATGTCGCGTACTCAAAAATTCCGTGGCATGTTCGTAATGCAGGAAAGTTCATTAATGTTAAGGTTAGCGTTTAGAACAACATTCACGTGCTTATAGACGCAGCAATAATCAACATTACTAAAAATACACTTTCCCTAACGTTAACTTTAACCTTAACTCGGGTCTACATAATTATTGAACACGGACGTAAGGACATGCCCTGGGATCAGTTATATATTAACAGTCATATATTAACAGGTGTGACATATTCACTGACTGAAAATTCTTGGGGTTAGGATCGATTTTCAGTTTACATGATTTCCAAGATCCATTAACCAATTAAAAATCAGAATCGCATTTATCACAAAAATTATACTAGTCAATCGCCTTTTGGGTTCTAACAAAAAAAAATCCATCATGTAATTTTACTATGAAAGTACTTAACATATACCCGAACCCTAACGTATGTGAATTTTTTTGTTTGAAGACAAGACTTCGTACGATCATGTGAACGGAAATCAATCCTCTGCCCTGTCAATTTCGGTGGACTATATATATATCTTTATAGTAAAGCAAAGCTTGGTGATTAAAAATTTGTCAGTAGCGAATAACTCCGTAACAACGGTGTTGAGTGGAATCGTCAATGTAATGACGTACAACATACATATATCGCGAGTAGTGAAACCAGCTCCCTACATTTTTTATGATATTCATTGTACTGACTCTTATAGGTATTCCTCCAACATGTATTAATGATAGATCGTTGTTTTTTTTTTGGATTTGTATCACTTGCAGAAATAAACACGCGTTTGTGCAACAAGATGATCATCATATGACATGCAACGGGTATATAATGCGTTGTTATTGTAAATTGTATTTTATTCTCGTATTGTAATAAATAACTGTCGGAACCATTTAAAAGACAAATTATAAACGGCTTTTTTTTAAAAGATACTAAGGAAAACTTAATAAGGTGCGATTTTGTTTCTTGTATAGTAAAGTGCTGAAGTTAGAGCAACTCTTGATTGTGTAGCGTTCAGTGTTGTTACCTGGAAGCCACTGGAACTTACTGGAACTCCGTTGAAAGATAAGTTAATGTCGTGGCTAAATCTAGAAATGGCTGAAGTTGGAAATTAGGAACTTCGTTTTGAAAATATAACACTAAATCCTAACCTAAAAAAAGAGTTTGAACATTTCATGTTAAAGTATTTAAAATTTCCAGTTTCAGCCATTCCCAGCTTCAGTCACGACAATTAATAAACCACTAAAACTTTTACTATTGTAGATTTACACTGGAATATTACAACACTTGCTGCCTGATCAAGAGAATTACTGAGTTTGTCAAACCTGGTAACCATTCCATGGTCTCAAATTCAGGCGCTCTAACTTTGTTATTTTTGAGTCTGCTGGTTCTGAAGGAAGAGCTGGCTATGTGTTTTCTTTTACACTTAATAAAAAGAAGTGGCGCATTACTAACTCTTTTTATTATTTTGAAAGGACTCTGGTATCGGAATTAACAAACATCTTTTAACCATATTAATGAATGGAAGAAAATTCGTATCCAAAGTCATTAAGGTGATTCAATAATAATGCATTTCTAAACAAAAATAGGGTTTTTGTAAATTAGTCAAAAATACTAATAGATTATTATTCCTGACGGATCTAGAATGTGTGAGATTTTCCCGATAATGTATACTGTAGTTCGGTAAATCGGCGAGTCTGTCACTAATTCCTTCCAATTCTCGTGTAACCTACGGCGGCTAAGTCGAAATAAGTGTGTTAGATTTGGCTAGTTGGTTTATCCGTAGGTAAGTACTAATCTCCTCTTCTAAGTCTTTCCCTCAACCTATTCTTCTATTAACCCTTGCTTTCTCTTATCTTCCTTCTACTTCCTTAACCTGGAGTTACGATACGTCGAATCGGGTTGGAGTTTTTCTCTTGCACTAACGACTTGGTCACGTGAATTACGGCGAACGATCAAAATGCGGTTTTAGTGGATTACAAATGGGCGAACGATAGTTGATAATGATGGTTTTAACGATAGTTTTTAGTTTGGGTTGGGTTATAGTTTTACTTTTACTATGGGTCCGATACTTAAGTTTATTATGCAAAAATGTATTTACTTGGGGTATCGCTGTTACTTCCCCCCTGGGCGGAAAGCCCTTTATTTATAATAAAACTTTTATTTACATTCGAGGTTAATTTACTCTACATTATCTATTTACATGATATCATCATTAAGACCCTTATCTCCACTATAATAAAGAAAAACTGAATGTTTTATATGCCGTCGATCTACCCGAAGTAATAAAAGTAAGAAAAGTAAGATTTTTCTTACTTTTCATGTGACCAATTACTCGGGTAGGCGACGGGACCTAAATGCATCGATCGATCACGTGTCTGTGTGACCGTGATAACTGTTACCGATTCTGGGGCTCACAATACTTAACTCTCTGACCTAATAACGAAATTATTAGAATTATAATTGCATTAGTACTAGGTAAATACTTTTTTTTTATTATAGTTTGTAACTTTAACAGTGAACAATTCATGATTCCAGCATGAAAATTTGTGATTTCCGTAATGGACAGTTCGAAACTTTAACAGTAAATAGTGGATGATTTGTGGCTTCAATAGTAGATTGTTCATGATTTCAAATGCGAACTTTTAATATTTTAAATTTTTTTTTTAAAAAAAAAATAAAATTGTTTTGAAAGCTTTTTTTTTAATTTATTCAATTTAATTTATTTGATTTTTTTATTTCAAAAATAGTTAATTTGTGACTTCAACAGTGGATGCCTTGTGACTTTAATGATGAATGGTTCGTAATCATTTAATATAAAGAATTCTACATACGGCTTAATAAATATGTATATTTAAACTGAAAAATTCATACAATAACAGAAAACCCAAACAGTAATCGTCGATTTTCAGATTTTGCAATCCACTGTTAATACCTAAACTTGATTTAGTAAAGGAAATAAACTTGCTTCTACGACTAAACACCTCTATATATGAGTTATCAACATTCTCAAGTATTATTTTGAATTTTTTCAATTCTGATAAAATATTTTTGTCATTTTGCCATTTCATAAAGATTTCACAGATTTTTTCGGCTGATGGTCGTTTTTCAGGTTCTTTATCCCAACATTCATTCATCAGATTTACATAGCATCTTGGAGCTTCTTCGTTAACAGGTGGTCGTAAATAACCATAACATATTTTTGATTGAAGCTGCTGTTCGGTAAACTTATTAACATATGATACAGGCATTCCAAATAAGATTTCCTACATTATTATTCCAAATGAATAAATATCTGATTTTTTAGTATATCGTTGACCAATTAGAATTTCTGGGGCAATATATGGTAGAACTCCGAAAATTCCGCCTTTCTTTGGTTCAGAATTCGAATTTGATAGTCCTAGATCAGAGATATATGCGTTGCGTAAGTCATTTTGTAAAATATTTCCACTGTGCAAATCTCGATGAATATATCCTTGAGAATGAATTGCATCAAGGTTAGAACTAATATAATATAATAGTTTTAACTTATATTTCCATTTCATTCGAGATACATCTTGAAGATTATTTCGTAAAGATCCCTTTGATGCATATTTTAAGACAAGAATAAATTCTTTGGTGTCCGGTCGTTGTTATTCCATGACATTTTAGAAATGAAGAATTTTCGTATCCAATTTTACTATATGCTTTCAACTATTGAATAAAATTGAATAGAACTGAATAGTTGAAATAATAGAAATTACCTCATTTATAAATTCATCATAATTTGTTTTATGCAGCGATTTAAGAGCAATTTTCGATTTTATGAAAAGATTGCGGGACCAATCAGCACGATATACCGTTGAAAATCCACCTTTACCAATTTCTTTGATATTTTTGAATTCATCGTATGGAATCCATAATAATTAATGATGATTTTCATCGTTCAATATTTCTTTTAAATCATCATTAAAATCATTTAGCGTAAATTTTTTTCGTCCCCTATTTATATAATTTAGTAATCTTGTGTTAAATATAAACATATTTATTTAGATATCACTTACATTCGATACCAATGATTAGCAAGTTGTAAATCTCTAGTTACTCCGTTTCCAAATAGATAACGGAAGTATACATTACGTATTCCATCGGCACCACCCATCTTTGCGGATTTCATAAGCCATTTAAACGCTTCATTTTCATCTTTTTCAACTCCAATTCCATCTTTATAACAGTTACCAAGTGCGAATATTCCATCAGAATATCCCATCTCAGCAGATTTTTGATAATAAATGAATGCCTTATGTTCATCCTTTCTAACTCCAACTCCATTTTCGTAACAATATCCAACACTACACGTTCCATTAGCATCACCCATCTCTGCAGATTTTTGATAATAAATGAATGCCTTATGTTCATTCTTCTCAACTCCAATTCCATTTTGATAACAATATCCAACATTATATGTTCCACTGGCATTCCCCATCTCTGCAGATTTTTGATAATAAATAAATGCCTTATGTTCATTCTTCTCAACTCCAATTCCATTTTGATAACAATATCCAACATTGTATGTTCCATCAGCATCCCCCATCTCTGCAGATTTTTGATAATAAATGAATGCCTTAGGTTTATCCTTTTCAACCCCTATCCCATGTTGATAATTGTATCCAAGGTCATAAGGGTCTAAATTAGTTGATTTTTTATAATGACTCGATTATTATGATCCATTTTACTTTAAATATGAGAAAAAAAAACGGAAATCTAATTGAATTGTTTAATCATTTAAATGTAAATGTAAATGCAGAGCATTACTACTTTAGAGTTTGCATCGCTGTCCAGTGTTACAACTTCTTCCGATCTCAAACTTTAATTCTAGGTACGTACGTATGTACGGTGCAGGAAATCTAAAAACCTAAATCACTTTATATAGAATAAAAAACGCCCCAGCACATTAAAATTTTAAGTTTCAGTCGCATACATAAAGCAATATCTATTAAGTACATATTATTCTTGCATATTATTTCTATGCCCATAATACTATTGAGATTGAAATTACTTTCAATGAGTTCTAGTTTCTGCACTATATATACGTATATACGTACGTGTATCAATTTTGCGTTACTCAACTTTCTTGTTATGTCTCATAGATCCTGGTTAAATGAGATTTATAAATCGGAGTTTGCTTTACGTAAAGTCGTTTAGAAATAATAATTTTATTGGTCTTGACTGCAAGACATAGTTTTTTTTTTTTAAATAAGAAAATAGCTTCTTAATTCATTTTTTAAATTTGGTTTAAATTCTCTTTAATTTTGTTTTTTTTTTTTAAAAAAAAAATGCACATGTGGGCGGCTTTTTCATCCAGTTTCAGTTATGATATCATTACACTACTAATTTTTGGTAATGTAATGTTTTTACTGAGATTAAAATTAAATTTACTCCTTTTAGATAAAACAAACCTAACACAATAAAAATATGTAAATAAAGACCCCGTTTCGCTCTGCCTATTGTCGAACTTTATGCTATATATATATGGTTTTTTTTATATAATACCATTATTTTTTATAAATTCTAGGATAATAGAAAAAATTGGCGATGAAGTTGGTTAATGTTAAACAGCCAATAATTCTGACTCAGTAGCCTTCGATTTGATTATTAAAAAATTTTCAACTGTCTTAGACTTCATGAAGGCAACTATAGTGATTTTTTTATTTTTCAGTCTCTCAGCGACCCTAGCATAATTACAAGATCAGTTACGCAATCAGTATTTACCATTTTTGTTACAAAATTCTATGGTTAATATCAAATGTGAAATCGATCAAATAAAGAGTAAAAAATGCATTCGAAAAAAAGGTCTGAAGAAATTTATTGTAAAAAGTAATTTGCAAGCTTTAATTTATTTATATCATTTTTAATATTACTCTATTGTAGAAAATCAAAAATTTTCAGTATTATGTGTTTGAAAATGCATGTTCAATGATTTTATATGAATATATAGTACAGTTAATAATTTATAATTATAATATAATATGAAATGTTCAAACTCTTTTTTTAGGTTAGGATTTAGTGTTATATTTTCAAAACGAGATTTCTAATTTCCAACTTCAGCCATTTCTAGATTTAGACACGACATTAACTTATCTTTCAACAGAGTTCCAGTAAGTTCCAATGGCTTCCAGGTAACAACACTGAACACTACACAATTAAGAGTTGCTTTCACTTTACTATACAAGAAACAAAATTGCACCTTATTAAGGTTTTCTTAGCAAGGGGTGTGGTGACTTAGTGAAGTGGTTAAGTTGTCAACCCTCCAAGTGATAGGTATTGAATTCAAATCCCACTGATGGTAAAAATTTGGATAATCACCTATGTAATATATAGATGGTATTATGGTGATGGCATTCTGTTGATCAGTTGTAATAAGATACTTGTAACATGGTCACATCAACATGACTGGCAGGTCATGAGACATCTGCACAATGTTGGAGTTACACAAAAAATGCTAGCCAGCATTGAGCAGTGTAAACCCAAGATAAGTTCTTGTAGTTGTATAAATCTGTAAACTGGAAAGTTGGAGCCTATTTGAGAAGACCCAAGTAGAGAGATAGCACAGATCTTTGACACTACTACTATAAAGACTAGATCTAAGAAATAGATACTAATGTAAAAGAAATTAGATAGACAAGAAACTCAAATGAGGGGTATTACCAATCAGGTTATCAAAAGTCTTGAACTAGAGAAAAAGGATCTTAGGAGACAGATTCTAAGATACTAAGGACAAGTCATAGTCTTAATAGACTATCTGGATTAGAAGTCTAAGGTTGAAAACAGGGATATATTACAAGTACTAAGAATATGCTATGAAATTGGTATTGAGGTCTGAGTAAACTCTGCAAAAGTGAACCCTATTAACAATAGACTAAATGTGGATAGTTAGTTAGCAGGTGGACCTTCTAAAGCCTTACAATCAAGTAACATATTTTGAAATATGTAATGACTTGACAGATGTATAGATAAAAAAGTAAAAATTAGGTTAGATGACATTTTAAAGTACAGGAACTTGTGTGTTATTTGTTAGTGTAAGTATAAGGATCAAAGTGTTTAAATAGATAATCTTCTAGTAGATTACAGATATGACAGCTAGTGTAGAACCTGCTGTGTAGGCAGACTACTTAAAATAGACAATCAAAAATTGTATGTGTGACTAGTTATATACTTACCTTGTATAAGTTATGTAATCATAATTAAAATACAATAAAGGCAATAGCCACTGATAGAGATGGGTAAATTGTAATTTTTTAAAAAATCCTGTGTGTCACATATGGGATCTACATGAAATTTGTATCCTATATGAGATTCATTAAATTTAGGTGTTATGTTATTGAACCTCAATTTTGATTTTCCAACAGCTGTGATCAACAAAATTTTGATTGCATTATACATAATTTTAGCTTAAAGTTTGGATCTGTGTAATGGTAAAATTAATATAGAAATATATTTCACTTAGAGTTAAAATTACATTTTACAAATTTACAATACATATAATTTCACATAAGTTTTAGTAATATAGATTTTATGTAATTTCATGAGATATATAGTACCTAAAGATGGGCAAATTGCAATTTCTCTAAAAATTCTGTACAAGATTCATTAAACCACAAAATTTTAAACCCTAATTTCATTTAATAAGTGGCTATGATTTCTTTACTAAAAATTCAAGTAATTTAGTCTAAACTTTTAGTCATTGCTATTGGTCAATCAAAATAGTGAATTTTCACATATTTTTTGTAAAGTTTAATAGCAGTAATTACATTAAGCATGTTCTTGGTTAAAGGTTTCATCTGATCCAATTTTTGTAAGATGATTCTAAATATTATTATTACTACACATTTTATTTATTTTTAAAAGAGTGACTTAATGATAAAGAATATTTTTATAATTTAAGCAAAAGATACCAATAGCAAAGAAGGTAAATTCTTATTATATATATAAATAAACATATGTGTGAAATGGTATACAAATAAATAAATAAATTTTAATTAGGAATTAGCTAAATATGTTAATGCAGGTCAGATATTATATTAATTCTAGTCAGATATTATGGTAATGCCGGCCGAATAATCTTATTTCGGGATCATATTAAAAATCCCATCTCAATATCTAACATATCTGACATTCGGGATCTACGGCACGTGATATCGGTCACGTTTTTCGAATTTCACAATATCAACAAACACAAGATTACACAATACATATCACTAAAACTTTGATGCTACACGACTGATCCTTCACCCGGTGTGCAACTTATGAAAAATTATTTTACAATGCCAGATATTTCGCTAATACATGCTATGATTATAATAAAAATGGAGTTGGACTATAATCATAGCATGTACTATCGGAATGATCTGGTATTGTAAAATAATTTTTCATAAGTTGCACACCAGATGAAGGATCAATCGACGTTTCCTCTTTTTATTTCGTAGTGGTTCATCTTTTTTTTTTATCAGCTAGGGCCATCGTCTGGACCAGGACTGAAAATCATTCGATATCGGTCCGGTACTGCCCGATCCTGGTCTTTACGAAGACCATTCCTTAAATTTCTACTCTATCGTAAGAGATTCACAAGTTTAATCAATTTGACAAGGCGAACAATACTTTGAAATTGATTGCATGGTATATATTTTTACAATATTAGAGTTCGTCATTACAATTGGATCCTCAATACAAATCTAGTAATACTATGTTTCTGTTTTAGGCTCGACTATGTCGCGCAGAGAATCTAATTGTTAATAAATTTGACATATGATTCATGATTTCAAAGTTTCATTGGCCAAGAATATTGTTGCGCGGCAAATCGGCGAGTCTGTCGCTAATTCCTTCCAATCCTCGTGTAACCTACGGCGGCTAAGTCGAAATAGGCGTGTTAGATTTGGCTGGGTGGTTTATCCGTAGGTAAGTACTACTCTTCTCTGTTGAGTCTTTCCTTTAACCTATTCTTCTATTAACCCTTGCCTTCTCTTGTCCTCTCTTTACTTCCTTAACTTGGGGTTACGATACGTCGAATCGGAGTTGGAATTCTTCTCTTGCGTTAACGACTTGGTCACGTGATTTACGACGAAAGATCAAAATGCGGTTTAGTGATTTACGGGCGAACGACAGTTGGATACGGATTGTTTTTAGTTTGGGTTGGATTATAGTTTTCTTTTAATATGGGTCCGATACTTTAGTTTTATTTAAGCAAATGTATTTACTTGGGGTATCGCTTGTTACTTTCCCCCTGGGCGGAAAGCCCTTTATTTATAATAAACTGTCTTGTCTATTTACATCATAGATTTATCTAATATATCGAACATGTTTAATATATCGAATTTTGTCGAATTTATTATATATATCGCATCTATTTGAGATACCACACTTATCTGACATACCTGACATTTCTGACATTCGGGTACTATGCCACGTGATATTGGTCACGTTTTCGGACCTCACAATATCAACGAAAACATATTATATATATGAAATTTTATATTCATATCGATAGTGATATTAATTAGTGATATTAATGAATATTAATGAATATTAATGAGGATCGTATTAAAGTTGATATATGAGAGATTTATATTAAGAGATTGACATTAACGAGGACCAACTGTATAATACTTTTTACATTATCCGCAACTAACCTAATGTTTGTATTTCATTATTGTAACCGCTTTGCCTTGATTATTAGATATAACTAGAGATTGCACATATGACTGTCTTTGCCGCCCAGTTAATATTACTTTAGGTTAAGATTACTATAGTATTGTGTGAGCAAATGTATAACTTAATAAAATAATGCTACACCAATTACTACCCATAATTACTATTGCGTTGTGAAATGATTTGATGTAAACTATTATTGTTTAGGTTGAAGGTATTTTTCTGTTGATTACACCTTTTGAACTGGATGTAGATACAGTTGGCATAAATTATTTTAAATATAATTACAAATCAACCGTATCGTACGACTCAATTGGGTTAATTAAAAACAATATACAGTACCTCTGCATTGTATAAATTAAAAAATAAAGTTGGTCTATTTTTGTAAAAGATAATCGTAAATGTATACTATAAATAACAATGAAAAAAACTTTATTTGACAATATTTCATTGAGTATGAGTCAGACAGATAAAGAACTCCGTGAACTTGGATGGAAATATCAAAATGGCATTGAAGTCGAGAAAGACGAGCATAATACTATCAAAAATCTGCTGAGATGGGAGACGTTAGTGGAACATTTAATGTTGGATATTGTTATGACAAAGGAATTGGAGTTGAAAAGGATGAACATAAGGCATTCATTTATTATCAAAAATCTGCTGAGATGGGTGACGTTAGTGGAACAAATAGCGTTGGATATTGTTATTTAAATGGGAATGGAGTCGAAAAGGATGAACATAAGGCATTCATTTATCATCAAAAATCTGCTGAGATGGGAGACGTTAGTGGAACATTTAATATTGGGTATTGTTATCAAAATGGGATTGGAGTTGAAAAGGATGAACATAAGGCATTCATTTATTATCAAAAATCTGCTGAGATGGGAGACGTTAGTGGAATATTTAATGTTGGATATTGTTATGGCGAAGGAATTGGAGTTGAAAAGAATGAACATAAGGCATTCATTTATTATCAAAAATCTGCTGAGATGGGAGACGCTAGTGGAACATATAATGTTGGGTATTGTTATCAAAATGGGATTGGAATTAAAAAGGATGAACATAAGGTATTCATTTATTTTAAGAAATCTGCTGATATGGGTCATGCTGGCGGAATGAATAATGTTGGTGAATGTTATAAATTTGGAGAAGGGGTTAAAAAAGATGAAAATATGGCATTTTTTTATTTTCAAAAAGCTGCTGAAAAGGGGATTTTTGATGCGATTTTTAATCTTGGAGAATGTTATCAGAATGAAATTGGTGTCAAAAAGGATTTAAAGAAGGCCTTTGAATTGTATTTGGAATCTGCTAAGCTTGGTTCAGTTGACGGAATAAGAAGTGTTGGATATTGTTATCGAAATGGTATTGGAACAAAAAAGTATTTAAAAGAAGCCGAGTATTGGTTTAGGATGTAAGTTCTATTTATTTATTTATTATTATTTATTTTATTTTTTTTTAGAATAAATATTTAAAAATTATTAATATAGCGAGAAAAATAAATTTCAAGGTATTTGTTTGATTTGGTTTTATAGTAATTTTCTAAATTTAATACTGTATTTCTTAATTTAATAATAAATAGAAATAGAGAAATTTTCATATTCTGATATCGATGATAACGTAAAAAAAATATTGGATGATGAAAAGTACCAATTATTATGGATTCCATATAACAAATTTGAAAATGTTGAAGAGATTGGGAGGGGTGGATATGCAACTGTTTACCATGCTAAATGTCTAGTTCATCATAAGGATACTTATAGAAAACATTCGTTCGCAATAAAAAAAATTCATGATCAAGATTTTTTTGACGAGGTAAATTTATTGAGTTTTGTTTAAAATATTTGAATTTGACTGATACTGTATTTACTTTCAAAGTTAAAAGCTTTTTGCGAGATCGGATATAAATATCCATCCTTCTTAAAATGCTATGGATTATCGAGAGATGATTCAGGAAATTATCTTCTTATTTTGAAATATGCAGAAAGGGGTTCATTACGTAATAATCTTCACAAAGTATCGCAAATGAAATGGATAGAAAAATTAAATTTATTAAGTTGCATAACATCTGATCTTGAAGCGATTCATTCGCAAGGGTTAGAACATCGAGATTTTCATAGCGGAAACATTTTGCAAGACGAATTAGATAACGCGTATATTATCGATTTGGGACTTTCTAATACAAAGGATGTGTGTGAAAAAGGAATAAATGGAGTTTTGCCTTATGTCGCACCGGAAGTTTTACAAGAAAAAACTTATACTCAAGCAGTTGATATTTATGCTTTGGGCATCATTATGACAGAAATATCAACTGGAAGAAAGGCTTTCGATGATTATAAATTTGGTGACCTTAAACTTGCGATAAAAATTTGCCAAGGATTACGACCAGAATTTACATCTGGTACACCAGATCGTTATATTAAATTAGCCAAGCGATGCATGGATTCAACCCCGAAAAAACGACCTACTATCCGATATGTTAATGCACTGATTACTACATGGATTGAAGAAATAGAGAGCTCTGACGATGAAAATAAAATAAAAAAGCAATTTTTAGAAGCTGATAAAATTGTACCTAATTTTGACCTTGAATCACCAAATCATTCGAATATGATCTATATCAGTAAACCTATCGATGTACAAGAAATATCAAAAAGATTATCTGAATGAAATTCCTGACGAATCATAAAAAGGTATATAGTAAAGTTGTATAGTCTATATTACTACATTGTAAGTCATACTGCTTTCAAAAAAATTTTGGATTCACAGTATTCAGATGTAAGTATGATAGCTTATAATTATTAATTGAAGATTGTTAAGTTTGTAATATTTTTAATTATTATTTGTTGGGTAAAGATATAATAAATCAGATGCATTTAAAATTGTTATTTCTTGGGTAAAGATATAATAAATCAGATGCATTTAAAATTGTTATTTCTTGGCAAAGAAATTATCAAGTTGGGTGTACTTAAAATTACTATTTGCTATACATAGACATTATTAGCTTGGCTACTTTTAAAATGTTGAAAATGCTATTTACTGCAAAATGTGATATTTTATTTAAATCAAATTAGTTATTGAAAAAATCTTTAGTTTTCAATCGGCTCGTGATATGTTGTATACTTTTCGTTCTATACGATTTTTTTTTCTTTACGACGTTTAATAATTGGTTATGATTATTGCTTGGTGCTTGCATTGTTTCTTATTGATTGAATTGTTCTCTCTTTTTTACTCGTCACTCGCATAGTTTATTCTCCTTTATTCATTGACCATATTATTCTTTATTTCTTGCTTGCAGTATTGGTCGTTCAGATGTTGTGTTGTTCGTTCTATCTTCACTCTTGTTATTGGTTGTGCTAATGTTCTGGTGCCCTCTTCAAAGGAATTAATCATCATGCGCCTGAATTATCAATCGTTAAAGTTTTATTTAACATTCAAGAGAGGATTATATTAAAATTACTGCTCAACAATAAATCTTATTCGACATATCCTATGTGAACAGTGGACTTTTTTGTGTAAGTTATTCGGTCACCTATTACAAATACACAAATTTTCGAATTTCCTTATGTCAAGAAAATCCCGAGATGCCGGCCAAAAAGATATAGGTCGTAGTATAACAAAAATTCTTTATATATCTAACATTAACAATCATGTCTTATAAGTAATATTTCATTCTGAAAACTTTTACTTAGAGGTCGGAAGTTATTCATCATAGTAAAATTTTGTTTTTTACAATTTATGTTTTTCGCGTTTGTTTTGTTACACGAGATCCCGTGATCTTCAGCTCGGGATTTTCTTGACATAAGGGTATTACAAATTTTCACTCACCTCTTAAGAGGTGATGAAATTTGTGTATTTGTATTAGGATAACTTACTCAAAAATTGTTCACTGTACACATAAGACATATCGGATAACTTAGTTATCAGTCGAGTCTTAATATTGATAACTGATTTTTTCATAGTACCATATAGTCCTATATACTAATTATTATAATAAAAACCGGTAGTACAGATTTTATGCATAGATCGGCAAAATCGTTAAATTTACTAGCGAAGATTAAGGTAGCTGCGTGACGTTGTCATGCAAAACCAGAAACGGAAGACGTGAAGAGTATCGGTATTGCATTTAGTAAATATATAGATTGTTGCACTATTGGGCATGTTATGCATGGTGGCAAAGGACAAATAAATTTTTAGGATCATATGGCCAAAATGATAAAAAAAAAAAAAAATCGGAAAATTAATTTTTATATTATAAATCTTATAATAAATCATTATAAAATGCAGATTTTAAAGAGCTATACTGCAAAAATTTTTTAATACGACTACTTTAGTATCTTAAGCGAAAAAATGATCTTAATTTTTATTCTAAATTGATTTATGTAAAAAAAAAAAAAACTCTTGAAAAAATTGTCATTTTCGGCCCTTTCCCCACCACCTAGCCCACATATAACGTGACATGATCAGAAAGATCCAAAGCAAAAGTTCGTTTTGTCAAAGTGTTTACTTTGTCAAAAATTTATTCAATAAAAAAATTTTCCAAATGATTTAAATCCGAATATTAGTCTTTATATTAATGAGTTTTAAAGAATTTTGCATTACTTGTATGTAGTGTGAACAGTAGGATGGTAATGCCGGAAGCTCGTTTAAGCAGGTGATCGGTGTGGCGCAGTAACGAATAAACGGCTA
>CAJVQA010002832.1:0-20947 GCA_910591915.1 Cetraspora pellucida | reverse complement strand
CTTCATATGTAATTTAAAAGCAAGCTTTTTTTTGTAAAAACTTCAATTGAATTTCAATAAAGTTAAAGGCATGACCTCACCGCTAATATTTAAAAAAAAAAAAAAACAAAGTGTTACTAAGGTAGAAAGTATATTTAGTTAATAAAATTTCAAGTTAATAAGCAAATACCAAAATTTTGGCTTTTGTAACTTTTCTTAGCAGTCAGGTGATGCCGGAGCTTGAAACTTAGCCGCCTAGAAGCAGAAAAGTGTTCTGAACAAGTTTACTTAAGAACAAAAGTGAGGTTAACTTAATAAAATAATTAGAAATAGTTAAATGTTTTTAGCAAAAATTTGGTATAGATGATCTGCAGAAAAAGTTATGGTTTTTTTAATTACATGATAAAAAATTATCTTACTGAAGATTAAGTATTTTATTACAATTATTCCTAGAAGGCTTTTACAAAAATAAACTTAAAGAAAATTGAAACCTTTTTTATATTCATGATGTTCTTAAAAATAGTATTTATAAACTAAAGATTTTTAATAATAAAGTACTAAAACAGAAGATGCTTGATAACTGATTCAAGTATTATTATTCTTAGGTTGAAGATCTTACAAGAATATAATAATTAAGAAGAGAACTTTTATTACTACTATATGTACCAATTTATAGAGTTTTTGTAATCATTAATTATGTTCCTTAAACTGTAAACTGTTATGCTGAGTATTTTTTTCTTTTTTGTTTATCAATTTTTATTTTTTTTTTTATTACATATTTATTTATTATTACCTTATTTATTTATTATGCTGTTCTATATTTATATTCTTTTATTATCTTATTGAACTTTTTTATATTTATCTTATGTTATGATCAACAAAGAATATGTAAAGAAAAATCATTTGATATTCTAGATCTAAAATAACTCCTTAACTTTCAGAATTACTAGACTTGAATTTATACTACAGCATCTACCTAAAGAAGGGTTGAAACTGAAGAACAATAACTGCTTATGAAGCATTCACTTATTATAAACATCAGAAAAATAATAAAGAAGATTATTGCAGAAAGGAGGATAAGCCTGACTTATAGTATACTATAAAAGAAAGTTTGTTGATAAAGGAGTAATCTTGTGTTGTATAATGAAAAACAGAAAGAAGTTGTGCCATCAATAAAATGGTTTAAAATTTTATATCTATGCAATTTTGTATTTAAGAATTCAAATTTCTTCATAATAAAGTTTTCTCAGACGTCATTCTTATCTTTGAATTCATTTTTTTTATTAAATTATTTGAATCTCTATCCTTATTGAATTCTTATATTATCTTGTTATCTAATACATCTTTACAATATCATTATTATTGTATTCTTGTAACCACATTGATATAACTTGACTACACTATCATGAATACATCTTCATGATCTTATTGATTAATTTATCCATCCAACTTGTAATTATCTTCATTAAATTACTTAATGATCTATTTTATTATTTATTTATTTAGATCATTCTTAAACTACTAAATTAATTTATTTACATCATCCCTTGATTAACTATCGGCATACTGATATCAATGCTCTTACAGCTTTAATCTATTACTTATCCTTATCTTACATATATCTCCTCTTATTGATTTCTTTCACTATCGCTGACTAACTATGTCACTCCTATTATTTGAGCTCTTCCGAATCCGATAGTTATAATGGTTATTAAAATGAGTCGTAATTAGAGGTGACAATTTGCTTGCACCTCTAAGTATTTATTAGAATTAAAAGTGGCAAAATAACTGTCAGTGATAAGGGGTAAATCCTATTATGTGTTGAGGTTTTAAATGTAAACTTTTCAAAGTGGCAATTCCGCACGTTATGTATACAATATTGGGTAGACGATAAAAAAATTTTCTGTTATGTGTTGTATGCCCAAGATTGGTTTTTTCGATAATTAATATGACCGTATAAGTTTTTTCTTGATATTTTGCAAAACTGGTTACGTAATTTTGTGCAAAAATTATAATGACCAAAAAAATTCACATCATATGAAATGTCAAATAACGATGTTAATTAAAATTTTAATCCTATTGATTCAATCGGCTGCAGATTTTGTATGTGTTTCTGGTCAATTTCAAAATTTCAAAAACATCAGTCTAATCCGATTTATTGAAACCTTTATAATACATAATTATTTTATTTTATCGGATGTTAGTAAAGTTGCTTTCAGGAATCATAATCGGACTTTTACCATATTTGAACAAATTAACACGGAATTATTATATGAAAATTCGTGTATTTAATAATTTTTTATTATTAATTAACTAGACTAAAAATAGATTAAAGCCAATGTCCTTGCACAGAGCTTTACTAATATTTTCCCTCCCACAGAAAAATTTTATTATCGCTGAGATACAAATACGTCAGGGTAGTGTTCCTGCATAATGCCTTTGCTAATGTTTCCCTTCTTCACAATTAATATAATAATCACTAAGATTTAAATAAGTAAGTGATTTTCTGTAAACGCATTCTTTCCTTCGAAATTAATATTATTATCACAAGAATTTAAAAAAGCTTGTTCTTCAGAATCAGTAATAAAATGTCGTAAACTTGCTATAGTGACCAGGGAATTTTTATTACATATAATGATTATATCTAAGATCCAAAAAAGTTAGAGTAGTGTTCTTCAATTGAGCATCTTCTAATGCCTTGTTTCCTACAGGAGTAAGAAAATTATAGCTAAGATCTAAAGAAATCAGAGCAGTGTTCTTGCATAGAGCACTTGCTAATGCTTTTCCACCTTCAGGACCAATGTTATTACAGCTAAGATCCAAAGAAGTCAAGGTAGTGTTCTTGCATAGAGCATCTGCTAATGCTTTCGCATTTTCAGAATAAATATCATTAGTGCACAGATTTAAAAAAACTAATGTAGTGTTTTGGCATAAAGCATCTGCCAATCCTTTTACTCCTTCATAACTGATTTCATTATAGCCAAGATTCAAAGAAGTCAGTGTAGTGTTCTTGCATAAAGCATTTGCTAATATTTTACCTCCTTCTGAACTAATGCCATTATAACTAAGATCCAAAGAAGTCAGTGTAATGTTCTTGCATAATGCACTTGCTAATTCTTTTGCTCCATCAAAATTAATATAACTACTAAAGCCAAAATTTAAAGAAGTCAAATTAGCATTCTTGCAAAGGATCTTTATTATTGCCTTATATTCAAAAACATTTCTAAAATTACAGGTAATAGAGATAACAGTGGTGTTTTCGTAAAGATCTTCAAATATTCTTTTATTGTAAATCATTTTACCAAGATCTAAGTACTTAAGTTTACGACTTGTTCGTAAGGACATTGCAATCAAAGAACATGTAATAGTGTTTACAAGTTCATTATTAATATTTTTCTTGTTTCCATTATAAAGTTCATAACAAAGCCATTTTTTGATTCCAATATGTAGACCATAACCAATTGATATAGTATGACTTGTATATTCAAATAATAATTTTGGATTGTTCGGAAGGATTATCTTAAAAGAGATTAATAATGCTTGTTCTTCAGGATTTAATGTTAAAAGATATATCTTTATAAGCTTTTTATTGACAATATAATTTGTTGGTTCATTCCACAGTATTGGAACAATTATTCTACACCATTGACGGTTTACAAGAAGACATGAATATAAGTTTTTATATTGTGTATGAAAGTTATCAAATATATTAAAAAGCACTTCGTTCGGCAATGGCATCATTTCGAAAGGGATTGCGTAGTACGTACAAAAAAAAAACTTATATATAGCAAACGTATATGTTAAATGTCGTGAAATGTTACACTGAATAACACGATTTCCACGTATATTAATAAACTTATTCAAAATACTGTATATTTGAATAAGAGTTACTGTTTTATTGACTTCTATTTATTTACTAATTAAATTCTCTTTGTATCCATTTTTGCTATTTATACCCTCCTTTAGTAGTTGCTAAAAAATAAAAATTACTAGTTTTAGAAGGATGAGTATTGCTATTATACCCTAATTTTGCTATTCGTACTCTCTTTAATCTGAATAACTAATTTTTATTGTAATTTAAGTTAAATTCATGTCTTCAGTTATAATATTAGTGATGTACAGGCTATACTAGATGTTTCAAAAATTCTACTACACGGTCCCTTTTTTTTTATGTGGCCTTATACAATTATATATATAGATCTCATCATGAATCATGATCCCTACATATAAAGTTACTTTTAAAAAAGGGACTGTAGAGTGTAACTTTGAATAACTATTATACCATGTAATATTTGGTTAAATGATTTTTTTATAGGAGTGGGAAGTATGAATAGCAAAAATGGGCATATATTGCAATTTCCTAAATTAATTGTCAAAATACTGGTAAATCCATTTAAGGCAAAAAAAATAAATTAAATTGGAATTAAGTTTATAAAACTGTCGCTTGAAATGTTCAAAGAAGTTAAAAATTAAATATTTTATGTTTAGAAATAAAAAATGATTTATATAATATTCATTGAAGATGAAATTCATCACGATATGCCGTCTTGAGAAACAGCATATTATCTCCAGTGAACTTAAAATCATCCAAAATATATACTATTTGCATAACTTTATATTAATACTTATAATACAATCAATTCTCTCTAAATGAAACCTTTTTAAGCGCAACTTCTCTCTATGTACAAATTTAAATTCTGTTCTAAGTATATATTTAATCTCATAAATGCAATTTTCTTAATTGCTTTCTAAATGTATATGTTTAGACGTCTGGTTGCAATAGGGAGTTGATTGTATCTAAAAATTTAATAAAATAAAATAAAATTTTATAAAGTTGTTAAAAAAAACATAGCGCTTAATACATATATTTGGAGTTACTGATTACAATGAATTTTATTGTAAGAACCACTTAATTATAAACGGGTAAAGACAGCATGTTACAAAAATTTGCATAAATGAACAACTCGATAAAATTTATCTAGTCAAAATTATTGTAAAATATTTAAAAATTGTGGTATTTATACAACAAATTATATTATTAGCAACATATAGTATAAGTAATTAAATTTACTTACCTAACTCAAATGGGAAGATGGATGATACTTTGCGTAAGACAAAATAACGTCAAGTAATGTTCCTCCATAGTGCCTCCACTAATGTTTTCCTTCTTCAGAATTAATATAATTATTATTATATTGTTAGACCCGAAACCCGTGATCCACAAGTGGCCGATTTCATCATGGGATCTTCGCTGTACGACCTCAAGTCACGCCCTCCCGACTGTGCTTATAATGCTGATAATAATTATAATGCTTATATTGCATATAAGCATTATAATCGTTATAATCGCAATAATGGATATATGGGATATCGGCACCCTAAAAATAAATAATAAATTAGTTATAAATAACATGTAGTTTCGCACAAGTAATAAAGTGGATTCCCCTACCTGAGAAATAAATCGAAGGAAAGGTTCGTCTACGAGTGACTGTAGAGAACCATTGTTAAAGAATAAACCTAACCCGCATAGAGTAGTAAATCCCAACCCGATTGCCAGTAGTTCCCGACGTAGTGTGGAATACTGCAGTGTTAGAAGAATTAGAGTGATAGTCTCGACGTAGTGTAGACTATCCAGGATAAGCCAGACCCGAATCGAAATCACTCGCCAAATCTACACGCCTCTTTCGACCGAAAGCCGTCCGAACGTTACACGAAGCCGACCTTCGATTAGCGACAGACTCGCCGAATTAGGACCTCTCACCATATAAAATCCGAGTTTTCTAATTCATCATCAGGTTCACGTTAACCATTGGAGTTAAATGATTGTCAGAAGCTCTCCCACTCGATGGTGACAGTAACTATATGAATATCCCTACGGCGACTTTACCTATATGATTAGAAACCATAGGGTTGTCACGGATGGCGTTATGAGTTTGTTTCTTGTAGATTCAGTTTTCGAATATGTTGGAAGTGAGTTACGATCGGTTAGCTTCAGTAGCAATGTTTGGGAAAGTAATAATTGGTTAGAAGAAAAAGATATAGTGCTTATAATGATGGCGAACAGATTCTTATGTTTCAGTTGTGTCTTTTAATTAAGTCATCTGCTCGAACAATAATAAACTTAAACATATAACAAATAAAAAGATGAACAGATGCGTGACGAAATACGGATTTTAGAATTTTCAGTCTTTGCTAAAAGAAACCTAGATACTGTTAAATTATTACTGGCGATTAATGAATGAATAATAACTTTATTTGGTTATTAATAATGGCTTAGCAAGTTGAATTTGTCGAATAAAACAAAAAGATTGTAATCGTCATTGTCGAAATTTACCATTTATGCATGCAGTCATTAATGTGCACACAATTGTCACTTGAACCAATAAATGCACTTAAGTTGTATCGTTATCAGAGCTATAAAAGTTCAATGTTCTGACCTTTTCAAAAATGATAAGCCATTTTTTCAAAAAGAAAATAAAAATATAAATCTTATATAATATTATTTTAAAAGAAAGACAACACAGCATAATTCACAACAAATGGTGAGATAGTCAGTTATTAGACTAAAGTTTTTTTCTTAATCTTAAAAATTATGCCCTTTAAACGAACAAATATTTAACGTTAACTTTGTAGATGTTACAAATGCGTGATTTTCTCGTGTCTTTGGCCATAGCTCTGCTCATAATGATTCAAACCAACATTCAAGTAGGATGCGCACCAACTCCAACTGATTTTAAGAGAGGTAACGAAAATTTTATCATTAATATAATATATGGAAAGTTCTATTAATATATATATACTTTTTAGCTTGCCAACAGGTCTGTCCCCCGTGTACTGCTGCAAAACCTATGCACTGTCATATTGCTTGTAGTGAGATATGTTAATTAAAAATTTTAATTTTACGTTTTTTGAGACCTTGAAAATTTATATTCCTAATCAGGATGTTAAATATATTTGAATGTTGTAATAAAAATCACATAACTCTAATTTCAAAACTTTATATTTAATATTATTATGTTTGCTAAAACTTCTAAACTGATATTCATGTCCATGCTAATCATATGTTTCGATCTGTTGATCATGTATAACCTCGATATAACGAACACTAATTGTATAAATAACGAAGGTCATTCCAAAGTTTTATATTTAAATTAGCCTTGATATAACGAATCTATAAGAAATTTAGATAACGAAGAAAACCTCAATCTCCAAAGCTTCGTTATATCGAGGTTATTGTTAAATTTATGAATATCGAAAGCTCCATGACTAGAGATGGGATACTGCGCAGCCTGCGCAGGCATTTTTTGAGGCTGCGCAGTGCAATTTTCATAATTCTGGCCAGATGGCATAATTCTGACCAGCTTTATAATCCAGGTTTTAATTACCAATCGGAAATCTGCATCACCTGATTATAGGGATGTATTACATAAATTACTTTGTTACGTTTCATGTAAATTATATTGTAATTTACAAATTGAAATGTAATTTTACAACTAATAGTGTTTTTTCACATGATTATAATGTAATTGACATTTTTTTTTTAATTTCCTACTGCATGGTCGCTAGTAGGCTGCAGCTGGCAGCTGTTTTATTAGTTCATATTTCAAGTTCACGGGACCTTCTATCAGGACCCTGTCTACATTTTACATTATTTGTATACATTTTTACAGTACTATCTATATACTAATTTTTGTGTTCCTATTACCTCAGAATTTCACCAGAATTATTCATAATTAGGGATTCCTTTGTTATATTATTATTCTCAGTCCTCTAATCATCATGGCCTTCTTATGTTAGGTCCGTCACCATTTAAGGATCTGGGTACTAAAGATCTTCCTATTTTTGTAGTTCACAATTAGTTGTAATTAATTAACAATCATAGTTCTAACTCAGTTTTTGTCTCCCATTGGACTTGAATTAGTAACCTTATGATTGGTGATCTGGAAACATAACCATTTCACTATTGACCCACAGGTCTAATTGACATTTTAAAAGTGATCAGCATTATCAAGTTTTACCAGTATTATTAAATACTTATTACTTGTATTAATATAATAATACAAGTATAAAAAGTATTTATTCAAAATTTTTTTAAATTAAATTCTTTTTACTGATTATATTCATTTTTAAAAAAACATGTTCAAAATATAAAATTACAGAATTTTTATTTATTGTTATAATTATCAGAGTTATATATATCATTATCATCAAACATATAAAGAATTCTATTAGAAAAATTTAAAAAATTATTTTTCTCTTTGTTTTCATTATCAAGAATAATACTTTGTTCTTAATTATTTAAAATAACATTACCTGATTCTTGAAGATCTTTAACTGATATAGATTTTCTTAATTTATAAAGAATTTTTGTATTTCAATATAATAAACAAATTTTTCTATCTTTTGAATAAGCATTCGATTATGCAACTTAGAATGAATAAATCCATAAACAGACCAATTATGCTCATTTGCAGTTAAAGTTGCAGAAATCAACAAGACCTTATATGCAATTTAGCTCAAACCCAAATATTATATATTTAATAAATTCTACTAATTAATTGTTTTAAGATAAAATTTTTTCGCAAATTAATTCTTCTAATACTTTATCTTCATTGTTAATATCTGCAATCTGAATTATTTCAGTATTTATCTTATCTATTTATACTGTAACATCAAGATCTTTTTTACAATATCTAGAATTAAAATCATATATAACAATAATTGTTGACTTATATAAAAAATTTACTCATTGATTTCTTGTAGTTTGTAAAGTATTTTTATGTAATTCTGCTAGAACTTGTAAATTTGATATAGACTTATTTTTTAATTGTTTAATGTTTTATATGCTAAAAAAAGATACAATTTATTTTCTTCTAACTGTTTTATAAAAATAATAAAGGATTCTAAAAAATTACAAAGATTCTTAAGATTAGTTTAAAAAATATAATCTATTATAATAGTTTTAATATTTTCATTAATTTCAACACTGTTTTCAATTACTGCAATATATATTGCAGCTTGAATTTATAGAATATAATTAAAATATTCAAAACCTAATGTCTATCTAGTATTAACAGGTAATATAAGTGTAATTTTGATATTATAAATTTCTTTTTGCAAATTATTAAAAATTATTATAGGAATTTGATAATTACAAAAATATAAGCTAATTCTTTGGTTTTTTTTAGAATTTATAATACCTTTTTATTCTTTAAAATATTCTTAACCCAAAGGTTAATTCTATACATCCAATATTCAAAAAACATCTTATTTGAATATTTATTTTTCAAAATATTTTATATGACTTTCATATTTGTTGTATTATTTGTAATTACACTAATAAATTTATCTAATCTAATTTCTTGTATTACATTTTCAATTTCTTTAGTAATATTCTCTGCAGTATGATAATTATCTTTAATACAAATTGACTTATAAAAAATCAAATCAAGTATAGTTATTATATAATTTATTATTGGTAACTTATTAATATTTGACCAACTATCACTTACTAAACAATAATAAAATATTTTATTAAGAATGTTTTAAACAACTTCTTGTTGATTATCATATTCTTTATTTAAAAATGAATCAAAAAGAACATGCTGCAATAGTATATTAAAAAAAGGATAAGCTTTTTTAAAAAAAGCTTAAAAATCTATATTTTCTACAATGTTAAATAAAGTATCTAATATATAAAAGGTGTATGCAAGTAAAGTTTCTAAATTGATTTGGTCTTGCTTTGTAAAATTAACCAGATTCATAAATTTTTGCTTTTTATTAGCATTTGAAGATTCATTTATTTTGCATAAAGTGCATGTATCTAAGTGTTCTTGTAATTGAGTAATATTTTTTGTCCAACTGTTACTACATGTCTTGCATTTGAATTATTCTTTATCATTTTCATTAATAAATATAGTATATTTTTTCTATACATTGATATTTTTGGTTTGAACCATTCTTTATTCTGTTATAAACTAACTTTTTCTATAGATATATATTAAATTACCTTTTATATAAGTTCACAAACAAATATAATTAACTTCTTTATTATATAATAAATAATTACTTTATATTTGATAATAATGTAACAATTATGTTATTAATATTAAAAAATTAGATCAGATTTAATACATCACATTATAAAATTAGCCTACATTATCATATAATTAAAATTATATAAAAATTTGATTTCAAAAGATTACACAAAATTTTGTAAAATTTTTGACCAATTCTGTAACTCTCTCTGTAGATCATTTGTACCAAATTTTTGCTAAAAATATTTAATTATTTCTCAATATTTTATTAAGTAAACCTTACTTGCACTGCTAAGTAAAATTGTTCAGCTTACTTTCTTCTTCCAGGCAGTCATGTTTTATGCTTCTGCAATACTTGGCCACTGAGAAAAGTTCTAAGAGCTAAAATATTAGTTTTAGCTTATTTTCTATATATTTTACTAACTATTATATCTTGTTACTATTAGCAAAATAACAAGCACTTCATTCCAGTCATAGTGATATATATTTTATTATAAACAAATCAAAACTTACTAAGATATTGAAAAAAAGACAAAACTAAAACCTGTTTTTGCAGATTATTTTATTGGTAAATTTAAAAAAAATCATTATATTGTCCTGGAAAATTTACTTTTATAGCACTCATTAAAATTTTCTAAACATTCAATTAGTCTTTCTAATAGTATTACACTTCTCAGATCCTTCCTAATATATCTGTAAAGCCTCTAAATTAGAAAATTTTATCTGAAAATTAGATTATTTTATCTGAAAATTAGATTATTTAATCTGATTTAAAAATTGTTTTTTTACTAATACAAACACTACACTAGAATAGTTACACGATATATCTAGCATTATCACTATTGAACCTCTGTAAAGAATATCACATATACTTTGTTTTGCAGTATTTATTTCTACTATCTATCTCTGATACTACTTTTATAACAGCAACTGAGTTATCTAATTCAATGGAATTAATTTAGATGCCAAACTCTACAAATTTCTTCATAATGTACCAAAGTCACTCTTCAAATCCAAACACAATCTTGTTAATCTATTTCCTAACTACTACAGTAATAGTAGACAGAATACCAATAACCAAATCTCTTTTATAGTCTATTCTCATTATGCACATATATGCATTATTTGCAAAACCAAAGATATATCTTGCATCATATTAACTGATAACAAACATTTATTAAATCCAAAAACTCTTGTTTTCAAAACTGAAGTTGGTGGCTTTCCTGCTCACTCTTAATACATTTACAGACTCAAACTAAAGTTAGCCAAATTTACAAGTCCTATAAACTAAGAACAATATGATCTTTACTACAAAATCAAATGTTTACAACTATTTGCAGAAGACAAATGCATTTTCTTTAAAAAATTTTTGGATAAACTTCTTTAAAAGACTAAAAATACTAACAAACAACTAGACAATAACTCTAATATAAAAGAAATCTCAAATAACAGCAAACAGAATATGAATAACAACAAACAACTCAAATAAAAAGCAAATACTCAAAAACATAATACATCAAAGACTTCAACTAGTTTAAAACTATCTTATTACTTCAACTATCTAACAACATAATAAACTTAACACCCTACTGGCTCTACAACTATTTAATCTTTTGAAATCCAATCTTAGAGACTTTATTCCTAGACAAGTTATTCTTAATAAACCCAATAATAACAAAAATAATGACAAACTACTTGCCTAATTCTCTTTTAGCTATAATCTTAACAAAATAGCAAGTGAAAAACCTAAGTTCTTGTCAGATTTCATTATTAACTTAAGCCCTAACTTTAATAAATTAAAACAAATCCTCTTTAAAGCCTTTCATGATATTCTCAAAGGTTTATTTTTCAAGTTTACAAAGGTTTTATTTACATAACTGGATTATCTACATATTCTCTGATTACATTACCCCATCCTATTCTACTCATATACCAACAGATGTAGAGTTACCATAAACCTAGCTCACTTATATTTTTACTTAAACTATAAATATAAAACTATTAACTTTGAAGAATTTATGAAAAAACTTAACATTAAACCATTACAATTTACACTTCATTTTGGCATTAAACACAACTTCAAACAATTTGAATTTACAATCCAAAATAACAACTGATTCAATATTAATATAACTCTCAATATTCCATCTGAAAATTTTTTAAAAAACTTTAGAATCCCATTACTTAAGCTCAACCTTATAACTTATGAAACTTAGTTTAAATATTTTTTTGAATAATACAATACCCAATTTGAAAAAATCAAACAAGCAATTATATTAAAATATTAATATCACAAAAATTAACAAAAGAATACAAAAAACTCCTGCCAATATCATACTTCTTACTAACCTTATTACATACCTTTAAAAAGCACTTTGAAGCAACTTTCAAAGCAGCACTTCATCATATTTATATTTGTACAAACAAAGACTATAACCTACCATCCAAACCAACTGAACATAATTTAGAAAATATATCTAAATTTTATTTTACTAACTCATTCAAAACTTATTCAGTACCAGAATCAAAACAAAAAAAATGAATATACCCAAGCTTGAAAACTGATATTTTCTATTCCAAACAAAAACTCACAGTAAGCTTTTCTATTCTAACACTTACAAAAGAACTCAGAGGCCTAGCAACATCTACTGAAAAGACTTTTGCAAAATTTAACAAAGTGGAAATTAATACAGCCCAATCTACATATTACTTCTACTAATACTTAAGAGTCTTTATGTTAATAGCAAAAGATAATGATAAACTTACAAGTTTATCTCAAAAAAAAGCTCTAAAAAAAATGATCAAAACAACTGATGACATCCATACTCTCACAAGAGTTATTACATATATCAAATTAGAAATAAAATTCAAAATATCACTTAAACAAATACATATTAACTACAACCAATTCTACTATTCTGCAGCTGAAAATTTCTTAATAAAACACCTTAAAATCTTAATTCCAGAACAATATGAAGATTCTCTTTTTATATAAAATTCAAAACATCTACATCTCAAAAAGTAGATAAGAATACATCTATACCTCCAAAGAAAACAACAAAAGCAATAAAAAATACTTCTCTTACCTCACAAGAAGAAAGTATAAATCCTTCTTTGCAGTAATATTTTCTACAGAACACATTGATGCAGATGCCACCTCTAAAACTATGATTTTCTCTACATCTGGGTCATCTTTAGAGGAGAATGATTACATTAGACAGACAGTAAAGCCTAGTGTGAGTGAATTTGTAGAAGACACTATACATAATGTTTCTAATACCAATACTTCAACTCCTTTAGAGACAAACACTTGTTATAACAAATTTTTAAAACAATGCCATCTACCTCTATTATCACAATTTATAATACTTAAAGATTTTATCAAACACTTATGCCAAAATCTTTTTTTTGATCTAATTAAAATATCAGTTAACCTTGATAATACAGAAACATATATTTATACTAAAATTGCAGATTCCACTATTTCTAATCATATAGCTATAAATTCTATTTAATATAAATCCTATAAATATTTGCCTATTTTAACATCTCTAAATTAAACAACATCGAATTATAATAGTTATCATTTTTCAAACTCCAACATTTTAGAAATGCAGACCAGCAACAACCAACTTTATTTATCAATTAGTACATACAATGTCTGAGGATTTAATGAAAATCTGAAACAACAAGTATGAGAAGACTACTGTCTTTTCAACAATGTTAACATTATCAGTATAATAGAAATTAAAATTGCAGCCAACAACCCAATTACTAAACTACAAAAATCTAAATACTTCACATACTTATGATTATGTACTGAAGGCCCTAATGCAGGAACAGCTGTTATGATCCACAAGTCTATAAAAACTTATATTCATAAAATACTTTTCTTTTTAGGATATGCTATTGCAGTAGACATTCTTTTTAAACATAACTTCAAATTCAGAATTATCTCAGTTTACTTATCATGTAATAGTACCCAATTAAGACTGTTAGACAAAACATTATAATAGAATGGCTTCAACAAGCCTATACATCAAATATCCAACCTATCATCCTAGAAGACTTCAATGCCTCTGATAATATCACTCACTCTTTATCAATTAAATATAAGTTGCTTTATTTCTTTCAATACAATAATATATATAAACTGGCTATATATACCAATAACTCAACATCTACTTGGCAAAGCAACAGATACCAGAGTAGCATAGATTACATCTAGGCTAATCAACCTCTTCTTCAATATCTTAATTTTTTTACTACAGATGATCTTGATACTAGTACACAAAATAATCATAAAATTTTAAACTCCTTTTGGTTCCTTTCTTATATATATATAGACAAGCTTAGATATTCTACCAAAACCTATAAAAGTACATTTTTATACAAAAACATAGATAAAGATAAATGGCAACAATTTGCAGACCAAGTAATCTTAAATCTTAATAATAACAAAACTTCACTTAGCACATAAACCTTAGAATCACTAGAATCTTCTTGGCACAAAATTCAAAACAGTATTATCTCTGCTGTTATACAACATATTCTAAATAAAAAATTTACTATCAGAAACTTCCAAAATATCTTTTCTACAAAGG
This sequence comes from Cetraspora pellucida, assembly GCA_910591915.1. NCBI lineage: Eukaryota > Fungi > Glomeromycota > Glomeromycetes > Diversisporales > Gigasporaceae > Cetraspora > Cetraspora pellucida. The sequence goes on along the minus strand of CAJVQA010002832.1, from coordinate 6,327 downwards.
CATCATTTTTATATCAACATCTTAGTAAATTAGGCAATATTATCAAACAAGTTAAATATTTACTAAAAAACTTTATTTTTATACCACATCAAAATAATTATCTTATTAATCAAATAAATATATTTAATTAGCTTAATGTTTTACCTTTACCAACTATTCACAACTTATTGCCAAACAAGCTAGCACTTGTTAAACCTGAATGAAAATCTATCTATTATGCCTGCAATATAGAAAATATCAAAGAAATAAGATAACAGATTAATGATAATATTTTTCAAAGATGCTTCAAACTCCAATCAAATCCAAAATCAATAATTAATAGTATACTTAACTGTCACAAGAACCTAGTCAAATTCAACAACATTAGAACAAACAATGATATAATCACTAATTCTTAAGACATCAAACAGCATATCCTATAACACTTTGACCAATGGACATTCTTTAGATATACTAACTAACAAATTTTTGAATCTAACTGAAAAAAAGAATATAATTGCAAAATGCACATTAACTCTAAGTAGTATAATGATATTATTAAAGAATTTATTATCACTAAAGTAACTGAAACATTATCTCATCTTCCAAATAACAAGGCCTGTAGTCTTTCTGGCATTAGTTATAAAATGGTAAAACATATAGGCATACTTTTTTTTTAAGCAATTACAGCCTTCCTAAATAGATATATTATCTTAAACCAAATTCCCAAGTAATAGAAAGAGGGTAGAATTTTTCTAATTTCTAAAAAACCTATTTTTAACTATAACTTGATTAACACTAGACCTATTAGCTTTCTTGAACATGTCAAAAAACTATATATAAAACTTCTTACAAATTGCTTAAACCAAGTACTTACTAAATATGAAATTCTTTCACCTTATAATTACATTGCTCTGCCAGGCAACAGTACAACTATATCTATATATATCTTAAATAATATAATCAAAGATGCATCTTGCAACTCCAAACAACTTTGGCTTATATTCCAAGATATAAGCAAAGCATATGACTCAGTTAATCTGAACCTGTTTGAATAAGTACTAATTTATATTAACATGCCTTCTAAGCTGGTTAACATTCTTACTAATTTATTAACAGATTAATGAAATAAGTAATTACCAATTTTGGCCTAACCAATCTATATATAGTTAAAAATGCAATAGATCAGAGAGAAACAATAACTTCTCTATTCTGGCATATTTATTATGACTTGCTTATCTACAAAATTGCATCTCAATATAAAGGTTACTTTTTATTTACAACTTAAAAAACCCACCTTTAACCATTTAAATTCCAAAGCCTCCATGTATCTATATCAGTATTAGTTTACATGAATAATACACAATGGATAGCAAAAAACAAAACAAGAACTAGAACAAATTATCCAAACTACTTCATCTTTCTATCTAATAGCCAACATTTAGATCAATGCTACCAAATCTGTCTTTATTTCTAATTTACCTACATCTAATATTTAATTTTTCAACTTTATCTTATAATCCATATCAGCTAGCCAACCATTTAAGTTTTTAGATTGTTAGTTTATACTTAACAACAAACATACTGAACAAATCCAAATTATTCGAGAAGAAACAAACATTGCTAGTTAAAAAAAATTACAGATATACAAATTATATTTATAATCAATACAGTTATTATATCTATACTTAAATATAGATTACACAACATTATTATGTCTCACTTTACATGCAACAACATTCTTGCCAAATATTTAACAATAGTCAAATGCAAATTCCACCTAGCATACTCAATCCCCAATAGTACTATACTTAACCCATACTTGTATAATGTTTACAATATATGGGACATTCAATTTCAACATCATATTACTAACTTCTTACTTTAACTTAACAATTCTAACTTACTAGGAACTTTAACACAGATAAGACTAAAACAGCTCTAAAACAACTTATGGTCAACTATTAATATACTTTAACATCTCAATCCTATTATCAATGATCTAAATAAACACATCCTAAATTTCAAAATTATTTAATTACTAAAACATCTAAACATATTCATAACAGCTTATTCCAATCTTTTATGACTAAACACTATATCATACAATCTTTAATTATTAGAATCAATTTTATTCCAACACTTTTAATACATTAGCTTCAAAAAACAAATTAGAAATCTCAACTTCCTATATTTTAAACGGCTTTGTACAGCTGACAACACCACTTTATTAAAATGGAAACATCTCTTATCATGATTGTTATACTTATCTAAAGGCTGAAAACCATTATGGTTTACTTATTTAAAAGACACCATAATGGTCCATAATAGTTTTGGAATTCTTCTTTTATACTATTAACAATTAGGATATAATTCATTTGCATTTAGTTCATAACATATTTTAAACCCTAGTTACTTACCTATATTGACAATGAGATTATTATTGGCAAAATCTACAAACATTTCAAAAACACCAATCAAATATCTATTACATACTGGCAAACAAATATTGATATAAATTACTCTGGCTATTATCTTCTTTTAGCAATCCAAAGGTCACCTTGCTTAAGCTGTTATTTAAATTTCAACAAAATTCAGAATTTATATACAATTAATGTATTAGCAATTATCTCTTTCCAATTTTTAGAAAGAGCTAACTCTAACTTATTAAACTTTAATGCTAACTATATTTACCTTATTTATTTAACAGCCATCAAACACCTACTATCAATTTCTCTAGTACTAACAATTCCAATCTTCAATTCTTATGTTTTTGAAATATTTAAAACTAGTGAAGTAGTAAACATACTCAAACAATATTTAATTCTCAATAGCTCTCAACAACAACTTAACTTTTATATTAATGATTCAGTAATTAATATTGGAACTGATGAATATATAATAGATATTGGCTAGGTCTAGATCAATAACAATAATCAAATTATTTACAAATTTTCTGCCAAAATTAACTTTTAGTCATTGACATAAATCACTCTGGCTACTATCTTCTTTTACTAATTCAAAGTTCATCTTGCTTAAGCTGTTATTTAAACTTCTACAGAATTCAGAATTTATGTATAATTAATGTATCAGCAATTATCTATTTTCAATTTCTAGGAAGAGCCAACTTTAACTCATTAAACTTTAATGCCAACTTTATTAATCTTATTTATTCAATAGCTATCAAACACCTACTATCAATTTTTTCAGTACCAACAATTCTAATCTTTAATTTTTATGTTTTTGAAATATTCAAAACTAGTGAAGTAGTAAACATACTCAAACAATATTCAATTCTCATAACTTTCAACAACAGCTTAACTTTTATATTGATAGTTTAGTAATTAATATTGAAACTAACCAATATATAATAGACATTGACTAGGTCAAGATCAATAACAATAACCAAATTATTCACAAATTTTCTGCCAAAATTAACTTTTATTCATTAATATAAATTACTCTGATTACTATCCTCTTTTACTAATTCAAAACTCATCTTGCTTAAGCTATTATTCAAACTTCAACAGAATTCAGAATTTATATACAATTAACATATCAGCAATTATCTCTTTTCAATTTCTAGGAAGTGTCAACTCTAACTCATTAAACTTTAATACCAACTATATTGATCTTATTTATTCAATATCTATTAAACATCAACTATTAATTCCTTCAGTACCAACAATTCCAATTCCTAATTCATATGTTTTTGAAATATTTAAAACTAGTGAAGTAATAAATATACTTGAACAATATTCAATCTTCAATAGCTCTTAACAACAACTTAACTTTTATATTATTGGTTTAGTAATTAATATTGGAACTGACCAATATAGAATGGGCATTGGCTGGATCTAGGTCAATAACAATAACCAAATTATTCACAAATTTTCTATCAAAATTAACTTTTGTTCATTAATATAAATCACTCTGGTTATTATCCCCTTTTAGCAATCCAAAGCTCATCTTGCTTAAGCTATCATTAAACTCCAACAGAATTCAAAATTTATATACAATTAATGTATCAGCAATTATCTTTTTCCAATTTTTAGAAAGCATCAACTCTAACTTATTAAACTTTAATGCAAACTATATTGAACTTATTTATTCAACAGCCATCAAACACCTACTATCAATTTCTTCAGTACCAACAATTCCAATTCCTAATTTATATGTTTTTTAAAATATTCAAAACTAGTGAAGTAATAAACATATTTGTACAATATTCAATTTTCAATAACTTTCAACAATAACTAAACTTTTACATTAATAGTTTAGTAATTAATATTAGAACTGACCAATATATAATAGGTATTGGTTGTGTTCAGATCAATAATAATAACCAAATTATTTACAAATTTTCTGTTAAAATTAACTTTTGGTTATTATTCTACAAAACAGAACTAATGAGATTCTTTTAGCTATTTTTACTACATCTCGAAATGCTATAGTTAACATTTTTACAGATTCCTAATTTATTATCACTAAATATACCAACATCTATACTACACTTTCCAATTCTAATAAACTTTTTAAATTTAATATATGACCTATATGGCCTATATAATATAGTTTATTAAATATCATTAAATTCTACAATCTCCAAATTAATTTTCATAAAGTATAAGCTTATATTGACAATAATATAAACAATCTTGTCAACTCTCTTACTAAGCAACATAATCTTTCTTCTAATTTATACTTTATTTATACTAATATTTATAACTTATACTATATGCTATTCTAATGCCAACATTTTATAAAATACTTTATAAGAACATTTATCAAAAATATTTATAAAGACTATATTCTAGTAATGTGATTATCTTAAAAATAAAACCAAGAATGGAAGCAACTTATTTTTGAAACAAATTGAAGGTCCATTTGGCTATACTTCAACCATAACCAAAAACTAACATATAATATAATTAATTTCAAACTTAATTATTTCAAATCTTTTAAAATCAAAATTCTACTAAATGAACTACATACACACTTTCTATATCATAAAATATATCTAAATATTTTTTATAATATAAACTACTTTTATTATAACTTATCTGACTTCTCAATATACTAATAGATATATTCTAATTCAACACTACTTACTAGTATTATTCAAGATATTATCTTCAAACATATTAGTCAAAACAACCTGAACCTCTCTAAACTTTAGCAAGAAGAACTTATTTAAAAAATTCAAAATCATAAAACCTTTTATTAAATACCATTTAATGAAAACTTATTCTACCTTGATATCATTCTTAAAGGACTTATATCCAAATTTCTAATTTAAACAATTCAAAACCTTAACATCTTTTATAAATTAATATTACAAACAATTATCAAAATATTGCTTAAAATCAATGAGTTATGCTATCAACTATTCTAAAAACCATATTGCATAAACTTTTCAAATTGAAAAAAACAATAAGGTCTTAAACCTCTTTTCTCCAAATACTTAACTCAAAATAATCATAATAAACAAACTAAATACAATCATCAAATATATATATATTTATGTATATATAGATTATCTGACCAAGTACATTCAAACTTCAATACATGCCTATTCTTTGGTTATACTATTAGAAAAATTAATATATAGACTATTCTTTGGATCAAATACAATATTTTGTTTAACTATATTTTAACTATTCAAATCTAGGTGAGTCTTAACTAGGAATAGGAAAATCATGAATTTTTTAAAACTACTGCATAGCCTATCAGCAGCTAGTTTTTCATGCTATAGTAAAATTTCAATTTAATCTGTATTATTTTATACAAACAAATTATATAATAATTTGTATTATATAATTTTAAGGGGAATTTGCAGATATGGGCTCTAAAATGAAAATAATTACTAATAAGCATCCAAAATTATAATAATTACACTTAAAAAAGCATATAATTTAGCTCCATTTTGATAATTTAAATATAATTATTAATTGTTAATGCATAAGCACAATAAAAAAGATACATTCAATTCATCAACCTATTATTCATGTTATAAATTTATTTCATTGAAATTCTTATATATTTCTTAAAAACTAATTATAAATGTTAGATACAAAGTTACAAGTCAGTATGACTTTTACAAACTTGAAAAATGTTTATTCAGCCTTGAACAGTTATTCTGTTGAGTTAAGTTAAGAATGAACAAATCAAGTAAGTTGTTAATTGTTTGTTTTACAATAAAATAAGTTTATATTCTTTTACTAAGCATAAAGCTGATTACATTCATAGAGTAAGACAATTTCTTATAATTTAACTTGACAACCTTTATGGAAATAAATACATTAGGTCATACAAGGTTAATTTTTTATTTTGCAGTATTATATAGTG
>CAJVQA010002831.1:0-20953 GCA_910591915.1 Cetraspora pellucida | reverse complement strand
TTTTTTCTGTAATTAAATTTCTTATTGTATTTTAAAGTTTCTACTATGATATTATATAAATAAAAAAAAAAAAAAAATTATTTCAGAGTATTAAAATAACATTAATTTATCAAATCATATAAAAATAATTTAATATTTAATCATTGATTTATTAATTATTCAAAAATAGTTTAATATTTAAGCTTTATTTATTTATTTAAGTAAAATATTTGTTATTAAAAATTCTTTTACTCTTATTTAAAATGTTTAACAAAACTTCTAATTCAAATATATTTGATAATATTAATGAACTTGATGCACCTTCTAATAATTTAGATGACAATACAAAAGTCAAATAGTATATTTGTAAAGCACAATTAATAAAAATAAAAGAATAAAGCAAATCATAAAAACCAAAGTTTAATCTAAATACTAGAAAAAGATATACGAACATTCTTATTACAAAAATCTTAAATGTATATTCAAGTTTAGTTAAAGAATGCAAAGTAACACAGCTAATAATTGTGTTTATTAGGAAATGCTTTGGCAAACAATAAACTCAAAAGGTATTATAATTTTTATAATAATTTTATTTGTTTGTATCATAGTAATAATATTTTTGTAATTATATATATTGGTATTTTAATTTTTAAAGTTGATTATATAAGACATAAACCCAAACAACTATTATATGCAACACAAAAGTGACAAAAAAATATTTGTAAGAAAAAAAAATTGATTTCAGTAATATTTATTTGTCTTTTTTTAAATTATTAATTTAATCTTATAAATATATAATAATATATATATAAATAGATAATATACAAAATCAAGAAATTGATACTTAAGATCAAACTAATAATGCACAATATCAAGTCTATAATTAGGAAATAAATGATATACAAAATTAAGATTTTATTAGTAAAATGCAAAAAACTGATAATTCTAAAACTAATAATAATAATAATATTAATAAAATATATGAATCTATAAATGCAGAGGTTAATAATATTTTTAACAAAGCAAAAGAGTCTAATTATAGTTTAAAATATAATAAAGAAAATTGAAGATTTAAAAGAGATTAAAATTAGAAAATAATTTTATTAATTTTATATGATATCTATTATATATATCTTTATAGTAAAAACTTTAACTACTAATCAAGAGTTCAATAATAAAAAAAATTAAGATCTTGAAAATAATAAAATTTAAAGTTAATAAATTTTTTTTTTAATTATTATTTATTAATATAATTTTTTATTTAATATATTTCTAAAGATAATAGCTTTGAAATTAGATAATGTTTTCAAAAATCCTTACATCTTCAAAATATTAAAAATATATCAAAAAAAAATATCTTCAAAGAAAATTTAAAAATTCAAAAAATAAACTTTAAATAAATATTCATAAAGAAATAATAATATTAGTAAATAAAATTGAATATATAAAATTTCTTTATATAATAATAATATTAATTTTATCATTAAAAATAAAATTTATAAAAATTATAGATTTTTTATAAAACTATATTTTTAATATAAAAACCTTATAGTTATAAGGTAAAAGCAAAGACATTACAATTATATGCATATTTATATATTATATAATTTATTAATAATATCTGCTTAAAATAAGTTCTGTATACAATATATAAATTTAATATATAATATTATTAAATATAAATTCATTATATTAAAAATATAAAAAATAATAAATTCAATATAAATTTAATATATATATATATATATTTTTTTTTAACATATAAGCAGTCATGCTAGTACTTTATTAAGTTTTTAGAATTATATTAGTAACTACATAAATATCTCTAATATCTAAGTCTAGCATCACTCGGCCACCTTAATGGTACCTAAGTGCAACCTGCTGCATTACTTTGAACAGAAGTCAGCTGCTTGTCTAACTACTTAAAGTTCATAATAGAAGGGTCTTCTTCCTTTTATAACAAGCCCCAACATTGTTTTCGTTACTTTCTTTTCAACTTGCTTTTCTTTTTCTCTTATTTCTTCTTTTTTTCCTTCTATTCTTTCTTGATTTGTTTTTTCTCGTTTTTTTGATTTTTTCAGCTTTTCATCTTTTTTTCTTTTAATTTTATCTGTTATTCCAATCTTTTTCTCCTATTTGATAATTTTTTCACAACGTATTCTCCATACTTGTTTATAAAATGTATCCCAGGCTGTTATTGCTACTGCATTTACAAATTGCTGTCTTGATTTTGAATTTAAGAGCTGTGCCAGTTTATCTTGCGTTTCTTTTAGGATTAGGCCTTTTATTAGTGCTTCTCTCATTTTGACTTCTTCTATTTCTGTTTTTCCAAAGAGTGCCATATATAACATATGTGGAGAAATTCAGATCTTTTCTTCTTCTTTTAATTTCTTCTATGCTGTTGCAATGGTTATCTTTTGAATTCTCTTCTAGAGATTTTTTTGCCTCTTGTATGCTACCAAATGTTCTTGTATTTCTTTTACTTTTTTTTGGCACACTTGGCATTCTACTGTTGTGTATATATCAGGCCTTCTTCTGTTAAGTTCTTCCAAGGTTGGAATAAATTTAATATATAAAAAATACAAATCAATTATAATTTAATATAAATTCAATATAAAACTAATTCATAGATATGGTGACTTAGTGAAATAGATAAGTTGTCAAATCTTCAAGTGGTAAGTTGTGAGTTCAAAACCCACTAACAGCAAAATTTGGATAATCATCTATGTAATATATAGATGGTATTACAGTGACAGCATTCTGTCAATTAGTTGGGATAGAATATCTGTAACAATAGTTACATTAGCATAACTGGCAGGTTTAAGGCATCTGTATAACCTGTTATACAGAGGAATGCAAACTGGTACCAGGCAGTGCAAACTTAAAATAAGTTTTTAGACCATATAAATTTGTAAAACTGGGAAGCCAAAGCCTACTTGAAAATTCTGAGCAAAAAGAAAACAAAGATCTTTGACAGTACTACTGTAAAGTTAGATCTAAGAAATAGATATCAATATGAAGGATTTTGGTAGGCAAGAACCTCAGATGAGGGGTACCACCAACCAGACTGCTGGATTTCAGACTAGAAGAAAAAAATATTGGGCTGGCCTCAATATATCAAAAACAGGTCATAGTCCTTTTAGGCTATCTGAATTAGGAATCTGGGTTCAAAGCAGGAGAATACTAAAAGTACTAGAGATATGCTGTAAAGTCAGTACTGGGGTCTAAGTGAACTCTGTAAAAGTAACCCATGTTAGTGTTCTAAAAGTAGATAACTAGATAATAATAGGGGACCCATTGCACCTTACTGGCAGGTAATGTACTCTGAAATGTGTAATGGCCTAGAAACAAGTACAAAAAGAGTAGGTAACCATACTGCTTAGACAGTATACTGGTTAGGTATATACAGGAGGTAAGTTGGAGATTCCAATATGACAGGGCAGATGATCAGAGAGTTTAAATGAATAATTTTCTAGTAGGTTATAGGTATGGCATCTAGTGTAAAACTTTAGAGCAGACTACTTAAATAAACAACTAAAAGTTGCATGCATGACTAGCTATATTCTCATCTCTGTAAAAATAGTTGTAATAGCTAACCTGATATAAAGTCAATAAAGTATCACTACAAGTATAGCCTTTAACAAAAAAAAAAAAAAAAAATATAAGACCAATTCTGTAATTCTCTCTGTAGATTATTTGTACCAAATTTTTGCTTAAAACATTTAATTATTTCTTAATATTTTATTAAGTAAACCTTACTTGCACCTCTAAGTAAAGTTGATCAGATTACTTTTCTTCTTTTAGATGATTAAGTTTCATGCTCCTAAAACACTTGGCTACTGAGAAAAGTCCTAAAAACTAAAATATTAGTTTTGCTTATTTGTTACAAATTTTATTAATTAATTATATCTTTCTATTTATTAAAAAAATAACAAGCATTTAAGAAATAATCATTTATTCTTCTTAACAATCATTTTGACACAAATCAGTAAGAAAGAAAAACAGAGTTTTCTCACAAATACTAATAAAAAACCATCTAAACAGTACTAAGCTAAAAGAAGCAACAATAAAAAGTATACCAAAAGGTCTTAAAAACTAGAGAAAATACAGTAATATTAGAGTAGTTATAAGAGAAAAGCAAGTTTTTTAAAAAAATTTTAGTATTAAAATAACAACTATGAGAATTGTCATCTAACCCTAAAAGTAGATCTGTTTAGATTGCACAAAAGTTATATAAAATATCAAGTAATAACAACAAACATGTGCAAGTAGCCATATACAAAATAGATGACCAATAAACAGCAATAAATAGAAGAATATTTAGAAAATAACAGATATAATAATGGATAAAAGTTTGCCTAAAGAGTATAGAGGAAATATAAAAGCAATCTGTATAAGAAAACTATACTGAGCATTGAGCAATATATATAATAAATATTTTTTTAATGAAGCTAGCAAAACATATATAGTGCCAAATAGAAAGAATAAAATTGTAGCAATACTTACTAGGCAAGATACAAATAAGGTAGCTTTTTTATAAAAAGCAAGAGAGATAGTTAAAAAAGCTAAAAAAGAACAGCCAGAGAAAAAATTAAATTTATTAAAGCAAACACAAAAGATGACTATAAGAGAAGGAAAAGAAATCCAGCAACAGATAGTAATTGAAAAGAATAAAAAAATCTGTATAAAGCAATATAAGAAAAGAATATAACTAGTGAGAAGCTAAACAGTAAAAAACTACAAAAAGATGCCACAACTGTTCAAAAAAAGAGAGATGCAGAGATAAGTTTTGTTAATAGCAAACAAACAGAAATACAACCACCTATCCAAGAAAAAAAAGTCAAAGAACAACTAAAAGAGCAAGAACAAAAAATACCAAAGGTAGCCAAAGATGCAATGCAAAATGTGATTGAAGAAGAAACAATAGAACAAAAATAAATCTAAAAATTGAAAAAGAAATTGACATAATTGAAATATCATTTAAAGACAGTATATAGGCACCAAATAGAAGAAATTTTAATCAAAATAATAGCTTACTTGCCAATATACCAGCACATAATGTGCTAGGTACAATGTAAGAAGAATGTATAAAATTCATCAGATAGTCACTAAAAAACAATGAACATGTTAAAAAAATTAAAGAAGTCTTTAAAAGAGAAAACTTGTAGATTGAAGTAATTAGTATATATAATGTTCGGGAATTTAATGATAATCTGAAACAACAAGTATGAGAGACTACTGTCTCTATAACAATCACAGCATTATCAGTATAACAGAAACCAAAATTGCAGCCAACAACTTAATTACTAAACTACAAAAATCTAACCACTTTACATACTATGATTATGCACTAAAAGCTCTAAAGCAGACATAGCTGTCATAATTTACAAGTTTATAAAAACTTATATTCATAAAATACTTATCTTTCCAGAATATGCCATTGTAGTAGACATTTTTTTCAAACATGACTTCAAATTCAGAATCATTTCAGTTTACTTATCATATGATAGTACTCAATTAAGACTGTCAATACAAAATACTATAATATAATGGCTTCAACAAGCTTATGCATCAAATATTTAAACTTTTATCCTAGGAGACTTCAATGCATCTGATAACATTAATCACTCCTCATCAATTAAATATAAGTTGCTTTATTTCCTTCAATATAACAATATGTATAACATGACTATGTATACCAATAACTCAATATCTATTTGACAAAGCAACAGATATCAGAGTAGTATAGATTACATCTGAGCTAATTAACCTCTTCTTTGATATCTTAATTTTTTTACCACAGAAAATTCTGATACTAGTACTCAAAGTGATCATAAAATTTTAAACTCCTATTAGTTTTTTTCTTATGCATATATAGGCAAACTCAGATATTTTACCAAAATCTATAAAAGAACATTCTTATACAAAAACATGAATAAAGATAAATGGCAACAATTTGCAGACCAAGTAATCTCAAATTTTAATAATAATAAAATTCTATTCAGCACACAAATTTTAGAATACTAGAATCTTCTTGGCACAAAATCCAAAACAGTATTATCACTATAAAATATATCTCAAATAAAAAATTCACTATCAAAAACTTTCAAAATATCTTTTCTACAAAGGCATCATCTTTACATCAACATCTTAAAAAATTAAGCAATATTATTAAACAAGTCAAATACTCACTAAAAAATTCTACTTCTATATCACATTAACATAATTATCTTATTAATTAAATAAATACATCTAATCAGCTTGATGTTCCATCTTTTCACAACTTATTGCCAAACTGACTAGCACTTGCTAAAACTAAATAGAAATCTATTTATTATACTTGCAATATAGAAAATATCAAAGAAATAAGACAACAGATTAATGATAATATTTTCAAAAGATGCTTCAAACTTCAATCAAACCCAAAATCAATGATTAATAGCATACTTAACCATCACAAAGACCCAGTCAAATTTGACAATATCAGAACAAATAATGATGTAATCACTAATTCTCAAGATATCAAACAGCATATTTAACAACATTTTGACCAATAGACATCTTTTAGATATACCAATCAACAAATCTTTGAATCTAAGTGAAAAGAAGAATATAACTGCAAAATGCAAATTAACCCTAAATAATATAATAACATTACTAAAGAATTTACTATTTCTGAAGTAACTGAAACATTATCTCATTTTCCAAACAACAAGGCCTATAGCTCTTCTGGCATTAGTTATGAAATGTTAAAACATGCAAGCATATTTTTTCTTCAAGCAATTACAGCATTCCTAAATAGATATATTATCTTAAACCAAATCTTCAAACAATAGAAAGAAAGTAGAATTTTCTCAATTTCCAAAAAACCTATTTTTGACTGCAATTTAATCAATACCAAACCTATTAGCTTTCTTGAACATACCAAAAAACTATTTACAAAACTTCTCACAAATTGCTTAAACCAAATATTCACTAAATATGAGATTCTCTCATCTTATAATTATATTGCTCTACTAGGAAATAGCATAGCTATACCTATTTATATCTTAAATAATATAATTAAAGATGTATCTTGCAAGTCCAAACAACTTTGGCTTATATTTCAAGATATGAGCAAAGCATATAACTTAGTTAATCTGAATCTGTTCAAAAAGGCACTAATTTATATTAACATACCTTCTAAGCTAGTTAACATACTTACTAATCTATTAACAAATTACCAAAATAGAGTAATTACTAATCTTGGTCTAACCAACTTATACACAGTTAAAAATGGAATAGACCAGAAAGAAACAATAACTTCATTATTCTGGCACATTTATTATGACCTATTTATTATAAAATTGCATCTCAATATAAAGGTTACTCATTATTCACAACTTGAAAAACTCAGCTTCAACTATCTAGATCCCAAAGCCTTCAGGCATCCACATCAGTATTAGCTTACATAGATGATACACTCTGGATTGCAAAAATAAAACAAGAACTAGAACAAATTATCCAAACTGTTTTATCTTTCTATCTAATGACCAACATTCAGATCAATGCTACCAAATCTGTCTTTATTTCTAACTTACTTATATCTAATATTTACTTTTTCAACTCTAGTTTAGAATCTATACCTGCTAACCAACCATTTAAGTTTTTAGGTTGTTGGTTTATACTTAATAACAAATATACTAAACAAATTAAAATTATTCAAGAAGAAACCCTTCAACTTATAAACATTGCTAGTACAAAGAAAATTACAGATAAACAAATTATCTACATAATTAGTACAGTTATTATACCCATACTTGAATATAAATATATAATATTATTATGTCTTACTCTATATGCAATAACATTCTCACCAAATACTTAACAATAGTCAAATGCAAATTCAACCTAGTATACTCAATTTCTAATAGTACTATGGTTAATCTATACTTGTACAATGTTTATAACATATGAGACATTCAACTCCAATATCATATTACTAACTTCTTACTATAACTTAACAATTCTAACTTACTAGGAACTTCAACATGGATAAAACTACAACAGCTTCAAAACAATCTATAGTCAACTATTAATATACTTCAACACCCCAATTCTATTATTAATAGTCCAAATAAACACATACTGAATTTCAAAATTATTCAATTACTGGAACACTTAAATATATCCATAACAGCTAATTCTAATTTTTCATAAACAAACACTATATCATAAAATCTTCAATTACTAGAATTAATTTTATTTCAACACTCTCAATACATTAGCTTCAAAAAATAAATCAGAAATTTTAACATTCTATACCTTGAACAACTCTGTACAGCTGACAACACCACTTTAGTGAAATGGAAACACCTCTTATCATGACTGTTATACTTACTTAAAGGCTGAAAACCATTATGGTTTACCTCTTTAGAAGCCACTATAATAGCCCATAATAGTTTCAGAATTCTTCTTCCACACTACCAACAACCAGGATATAATCTATTTGCATATAGCTCACAACATATTTCTAAAAAATCTAAACTCTGGCTACTTACATACACTGACAATGAGATTATTATTAGCAAAATTTGCAAACATTTCAAAAACACTAATCAAATATCTATTATACACTGGCAAACAAATATAGACATAAATCACTCTGGCTACTATCCACTTTTATCAATCCAAAGCTTATCTTGCTTAGGCTGTTATTTAAACTCTAACAGAATTCAGAATTTATGTTCAATCAATGTATTAGTAATTATCTTTTTTCAATTTCTAGAAAGAGTCAATTCTAACTCATTAAACTTTAATGTCAACTATATTGACCTTATTCATTTAACAGCCATTAAACATTTACAATCAATTCCTCCAATACCAACAATTCCAATTTCCAGCTCTTATGTCTTCGAAATATTCAAAACTAGTGAAGCAGCAAACATACTCAAACAATATTCAATCTTTAATAGCTCTTAACAACAACTTAACTTTTATACTGATGGTTTGGTAATTAATATTGAAATTGACCAATGTACAATAGGCATTGGCTGGATTCAGATCAATAACAATAACTAAATTATTCACAATTTTTTTGCCAAAATTAACTTCTAGCCATCATCTTACAAAGCAGAACTGATGGCTATTCTCTCAGTTATTTATACTACATCCTGAAATGCAATAGTTAACATTTTTACAGATTTCCAATTTATTATCACTAAATATACCAACATTTATACCACACTTTCCAATTCTAACAAACTTTGTAAATTCAATATACAGCCTATATAGCATACTTTATTAAATAATATTAAATCTTACAATTTCCAAATTAACTTTTATAAAGTTCAACCTCATACTGACAACAATCTGAACAATCTTACTGACTTCCTCACTAAGCAACATAATTTTTTTTTGATTGATATTTTAACTATACTAATATTTATAATCTATACTACATGCTATTTTGGGACCAACATTTTATAGAATACCTTACAAGAATATTTATCAAAAATATCTGCAAAGCCTATATTTTAGCAATGTAGTCATCTTAAAAATGGAACCAAGAATGGAACTAACTTATTTCTGAAATAGATTGAAGATCTATTTGGCTATACTTTAACTATAACCAAAAACCAACACATAATATAACCAACTTCAAACTTAATTATTTCAAATTCTTCAAAATCAAAATTCTACTAAATAAATTATATACACACTTCTTACCTTTTATAATACAAACTACTTCTACTGCAACTTATCTAACTCCTCAACACATTGGTGAATATGTTCTAATCCAATACTATTCACTAGTATTATTCAAGATAATATCTCTAAACATATTAGCCAAAGCAATCTGAATCTCTCTAAACTTCAGCAAAAAGAACTTATTCAAAAAATTCAAAATCACAAAACTTTTTATCAAATATTATTTAAAGATAATTTATTTTACCTTGATATCTTTCTCAAAGGACTTATACTCAAAATCTAATTCAAACAATTCAAAATCTTAACATTTCTTACAAATTAGCATTATAAATAGTTATTAAAATACTACTCTAAATTAATAAGCTATGCTATGAACTACTTTGGAAACTATATTGCATAAATTTTGCAAATTGGAAAAACAACAACTAAATACAACTATCAAACATATACATATTCATGTATATGTGAACTATCTGATTAAATACACTTAAACTCAAATATATGCCTACTCCTCAGTCATGCTATTAAAAAAATTAATATATGAACTATTCTCTGAATCAAATACAATAATTTGTTTAACTATATTTTAACTATATTTTAACTATCCAAATCTAGATGAGTTTTTATTACTCTAGTAGGTTTAGGTTGCAGATAAATATGTCTGAGCTTTATTTTTGAATGTAGTTTTCTTCTTTTTGTACTTAAGTTAGTTATATATAGTTAGCAATTTAATGTTTAGCCCTAACTACAAATGTTGGTCTCAGTCATAGTATTTATTTAGAATTATTTTTGTATATAATAATTCCATGAAGTTACTAACTTTAAAAACTATCAATAAAAATATGAGCAAGGCCTTACCTTAATACCAAAAAAAATTTATATAAATTTAATATATAAAAAATAAAAATTTATTATTATTAAATATAAATTTAATATATAAAAATAAAAATTTATTATAACTCAATATAAATTCAACATATAAAAAATACAAATTCATTATAATTTAATATAAATTCAATTTATAAAATACAAATTCATTATAATATAATATAAATTCAATATATAAAAAATAAAAATTCATTATAATTTAATATAAATTTAATATATAAAAATACAAATTTAATATAATTTAATATAAATTCAATATATAAAAATAAAAATCATTATAATTCAATATAAATTCAACATATAAAAATAAAAATTCGTTATAATTCAATATAAATTCAACATATAAAAAATACAAATTCGTTATAATTTAATATAAATTTAATATATAAAAATAAAAATTTATTATAATTCAATATAAATTCAATATATAAAAATACAAATTCATTATGATTTAATATAAATTCAATTTATAAAAATACAAATTCATTATAATTTAATATAAATCAATATAAAATTAATATAATTAATAATAAATTATATATATATTCTAAATTATACTATTTTATACAAAATATTATTTATTATATACTAAATTTATTATTAATTATATTTTATAAATACAAAAATTAATTTAATAATTAATTTTAAAACATTAATAAAATAAAAGTTTTGTATTAAATTCTGTATTAAGTGATATAGAATTTGTGACAAATTTTGTATTATTGAATACAGCATTTAA
Organism: Cetraspora pellucida; assembly: GCA_910591915.1. Classification (NCBI taxonomy): domain Eukaryota; kingdom Fungi; phylum Glomeromycota; class Glomeromycetes; order Diversisporales; family Gigasporaceae; genus Cetraspora; species Cetraspora pellucida. The sequence continues at coordinate 9,657 of CAJVQA010002831.1, read as the reverse complement.
TATAAAAAAATTCTGCATAATTTCTAAATAAATTTCATATAATTTTTGATAAGAATAGTAATACTGAGTTAACTAGAAATTGGATAACAGAAGGCTCCAGTAGGTTTAGTACAAGGCTAAAGGTTTATTATATAAGTAAACCACTTTAAAGACCTAGTAATTATGTCATATATATACTGGTGAAAACTAAGACAGTTAATAAAGTAAGCAGGAGGTAGATACAGAAACTAGAGTGTTTAAATAGAAGACTTACAAGTAGGTTCTAGATATAGCAACTAGTGTAGAACCTTTAAGCAGACTATTTAAATTAGACAATGACTAAAGTTGTAAGAGGGACTAGCTGTATACACTTCTTACAGTGCCTTTTGTAACTGTTGTAATACAATTACAAAGCTGAACATACTATTAATAAAAGCCTGGATTGCAAGTACTCATCTTTAATATTAAAAAAAAACTTTTTTTTATGCTCACTAATTAAGTAAATAAATCAGTAAACAGTTTGTTTTAGATACATATTTGTATTAATAAATTTTTTTATACTGCTGTATATTAAATAGCAATAAATAATAAATATTTATAAACTTAAATACTTCAAATTAGAGGTCTATATTGGGTCCTACAGCCCAGCCCAGCATATAAATTTTTGTGGACTAAGCTAGGCCACAAGAATAGGTAATTTGCAGATCCTTACTTCAAATTATTTTAAAGGATTTATTATACTTTACTAATATACATTACTTTAAGTAAAAAAAATTTAACTTTTTATAATATTAGCTAATAAACTTTCAGTAAATACGGATTAAAATAAAGGTACTATATATATATTATTCTGATTTTTGATAATTTTAATACATATTATATCAATAATAGATATATTGGTTTTTGTCTCAAAATAATCTTATGAAATTATATAAATTTATAAATAAACATTCTAGCAATTTATTAATCTAATTTTTTTTTTTTTTTTTTTTTTTTTTTTTTTATTTTATTTTATTTTATTTTTATCTTTAAAGCTGATGTTATTAGTAGCTACTGTCTTTATTTGTATTTTTGGTCAATGCATTACATATGATTTGTACAAGGTAAGTGTACAACTAGCCATGTGTATAACTTTTGGTTACCTATTTAAGTAGTCCACTCAAGAATTCTACACTAGTTGCCATGCCTGTAACCTACTAAAAGGATACCTATTTAAACACTCTGATCCTTATACTACACCCAGACAAATAACACCTAGTTCCTGTACAACTAAGTGCTATCTAACCCAACATTTAGCTTTTTCTTTTTGTATGTCTGTCAAGCCATTAAACATTACAGAATACATCATCTGACTGTAAGGTTCTAGAGTACCCCCTTGTTAACTACCTACTTACTCTACAGAATATTAACAAGGCTAGACCTTGTAAAGTTCACTTAAACCCTAGCACTTACTTTACAGCATATCCCTAGTACTTATAGTATACCTCTGCTTTGATCCCAGACTCCCAATCCAGATAGCTCAGAGAACTGTGACCTGTCCTTGATATATCAAGCTGGCTTGATATTCTTTTTCTTCGATTTGATTCTGGTGGCCTGGTTGGTGGTACCTTTCAACTAAGGTTCTTACCCGTTTGGCTCTTCTACATTGTTATCTGTTTCCTAGGTCTAGCCTTTACAATAGTACTATTAAAGATCTGTATTATCTCTCTACTCAGGTCTTTTCAAGTAGGCTCCAGTTTTTCAGTTCTACAGATTTACATGGCCACAAGGACTTATTTTAGGTTTGCACTACCCGGTACCAGTTTGCATTTCTCCGTGTAACCAAGGTTACACAGATGCCCTGTGATCTGCCAGTTATGCTAGTGTGATCATAGTTACAGGTATTCTATTTTAACTAATTGACAGAATGCTGTTACTGTAATACTGTCTATATATTACATAGGTGATTATTCAAATTTTCACTGTTGGTAGGTTTTGAACTTACAACCTACCATTTGGGGGATTGACAACTTATCCACTTCACTAAGTCACTATACTCCTCATTAATCCAATTCAAATAAACTTTTTTTTATTTTGTAGAGCTTAGTGAGTTCCATAGAATAAAAAATAGTTATTTGAATTAGGTTATTGAATAGCTAGAATCTTTAGTTATAAAGTTTAGATAGTCCCATAATGTCATATTCATGACAAAGACCTTATATATATATATATTTTTTTTAAAAACTTTGACAGCCTTGCTATTCACCTTTATTAAGTATTTAATATATATTTAGTATATACAATTATGCTTAAATTTTGATTCAACATCCTCTAGCTACTTTGAAAGTGCCCAAAGGCGGTCTGCTACACTGGTTGAGAAATTATCTGGACCCAAAGGCTATACCAAGGAGGCCATAAAAAATGAGCCTTATATTATTATTAACCAAGTTTCTAACTGACCCTAGCCATAACTTTTGTATTCTATTATTATTATTCTTTTTTTTTTTTATCTTCTCTTCCTTCTGAGCTAGAGTTTGCTTGTTTGACTTTGCTGCTCTCATCTCTTTTGGTGTACTTGTTTTTGCAAATGGTTGTTTTCTATATTTTCTTTTTTTCTTTAGATCTATTTTTAGTTCTTTTTTTTAAACAACAACTGCTTCACATCATTTCTTCCATATATTCTTATAAAAAGCATTCTATGCTATATTTACTAATGTTTACAAGAAATCTTTTCTTTTGTCAGTGTTTGCATTAGTTCTTAAATCATTTTTGTAGCCTTTTCATAAATTAATCTCTTAATTATTTTATATTTGCTCTTTTTCTTTTTCTTTCTGGTTCTTTTTCATATGATTTTTTTGAGTTTTTCTTTATCTAAGTTCTTTCATGATTCTTCTATTAGTGCTAATCATGCTAGATTAGTTGAGGTTTCTTCTATATTTTGCCAACCTCTTTTATAATTGCTACATATTGTTAAATCTCTTGGTCTTTCTCTTTTTCTTTATTACACAGAATACAACATAGGCTTGTATAAAGATCTGGACATACTCTGCTAGTGTCTTTAGTAGAAGTAATTTTTTACTTAGGCACTTGATTAGTGTTCTGATTTGCTTGTTCTTTTTCATACTTGTACATTTTACTTCACTTTGATCTTTAATTTTCTTTTACAAAGGTGGCCAATTGTGCTCTTCTGTCTCATTGTTTGGTTCTAGCTTCTTTATAACTGATGAAAATCTCTATTTTGCACTTATTTTAAGATTGAAAACATCTTTCAAAATTGTCTTGTTGAATCTTTTACTGTATTATTTTTCTAGTATAATGAAACATTTTCATTTAGTAGTGTTTTTTTAACTATTCTACTTCTATTTTCTAAGCTACTACCTAATTTTGCCAAACTATCTGCTAAATTATTCCATCTATTATCACTATAATTTTTAATTTTAACTAATTCTAGTTGTAACTTTTTGAGATTTATAATCTCTATTATGCTTCTTTTTACATTATAGTTCTTTTTTCTAAGTCATTATTTGTTGGCTTAATTTTTAATCCTTTATTTATTCCTGCTATTGCTATTATGCTATCTGTATATACTTTAATTTTGCTATTTTTGAATATAATTAAAAGAACTCTCAAATCGCTAACAGTTCTGACTTGATTGATGATGCCAGTTTTGTGCTTCAAAGTAGTCTTCATCAATTTTTACATTTTCTTTCTTGTCTACTTGCATCCAACTAACACCTATTTTGTTGCCTCTAATTCCTTCTCTCAAGCTAGATCTTTTGAGAGAACCATCTGTATAAAAGAACAAATTTGTGTAGTTTTCTACTTAGTTTTTGCGTAATTTGCTCTTTAGTTCTTCTTTTAACTCATCGCTTATATTTTGTTTTTGGATTAGCTCTTCTTCTTGCATGAGGCATACTATCTTTTCAACTTGACTTTCTTTTATTGTTGATTTCTCATATTTATGATTCTCTTTTATATTAATTATTTCTTTCTTGATTTCTAATTTTCAATTTTTAGCTCTTTTTTTTACTAGGTTTGTCAAGGCTCCTAACATCTCTGATTTGTTATTCCATTTTTTGCATTCATTTAGTTCTTTTTTTTCATTTATCTTGCAATCTTTATATTTTTTAAGTATTGGCCTTGAGTTATTTTTTTTTTGCTCTACATTCTAATACTTTGTAAAAATCTTTTCATGTTTATTTATAAGAGTTTTTTCATTATAAGATTTTTACTTTCTTTCTCTTTTGGGCATTTTAGTATGACCCAGTCTTTTCTTCTTTTATCTTTGGATAGTTTTGCTAAACTAATCTTCAAGGCATCTATGTTTGGTGTTTGCATATTAAAGATTGGCTTTACTTTTCTTGTTTTGATATTCTTAATTATTTCTTTTTCTATTATTTTAAACTATTTAGCTATTTTTTCTTTACTTGAGCCTCCTCTTAGAACTTTGAGTTGCTGGCATATAATCATTTGGTCACCAGTTCTGTTGATCAACTTTTCTGTATAAAAAACATTTAGTTTTTTTAAAGCTGTTGCTACTTGTACTATAAATTTTTCCTTAAGAACTTCTGCTATTTTTTGTTTGTTTTGTCTGCAACTGTTCTTTATATTATTAAATCTAAATGTTATTTACATGTCTTTTGCTTTTAATATTACTTGATATGCTAAATTGTTTTTCCAAAGCTTGTTGCATGTATTTGGTAAATTTTTATGCCAATTATTTTCTGATGCTTCTATGAATATTAACTCTTAGCATATTTGAATTCTAGTTAGTATTTCCTCTGAGACTAATGAGTTTAGACAATTGTGTAAGCTCATAATTTATTTCATCAGTAATCAATTATACAATGAGTTGCAATTGTCTAGATTTCTGTATAATATTATACTAGTTTCAACTGTTCTTGCTATCTCTAACTTATTTTTATTAATCTCAAAATTGGACTTTATATATTGTCTATCATCTTCTTTGGAAGCTTGGTTACTTGCAACATATAATTAAGCTTTGGTACTATGCACATATTGTTTATATATGCCACTTGTGCAATGGTTATTTTCTTTTCTCTTAATTCTTCTACAATTAATTGTACTAATTCTTTTGCTTTTGCTTTTATTATTATTTCTTTTAGTCTGTTGTTTAGCCAAATTCCTAGAAATCTTGTTATTTTACTTTTGTCTTCTTCATATATTCATTCATTGCTAAGTTTGATTCTTTTGTTTTTCTTAGTTTCTTTTGAGTTTATAATTAATAATTTGGATTTTTTTCTATTTATTTGTATATTATTAAGTTTGAAGAACTCTTCTGCGATTTCAATTGTTTATTCCATCTGCTCTTTGCTTTCTGCTATCCAGGTTGTATCATCTGTGAATGCTACTGCAGCTTGTTTCTATTTCATCTCTGTTGTATGATTAAGATTTTAGTTATACAGTAACCTTACTGATACTATATATTCTAAGCTAGTATTCTTTTATACTCGCTCTAATAGTGAATCATAAAATATTCTTTATACAAAAGATGACAAAACCTCACTTTGTTCTATTCCATCCTGAATTTGGAATGCCTTTGTATGCCCTCTATATGTAATAATCTTTGATACTCTATTTGTAAACAAGTTTAAAATTAGCTTAGTTGTTATTTCTGGTAGTTTAATTCTTTCTATTACTAGTTTTAATGTTTTGAGAGATACTGAATCAAATGCCTTTTTCATATCTTGAAGGACCAACCAAAGCTTCTTATTGTTATCTTTTGCATCTTCTATTATCATATTCATAATATGAACAGGCTCTTCTATTGAGTTTCCTAGTAAACCTGTAAAGTTTGAGCCTTTCAAGATAATTTTCTTACAGAACATACTTGTTAATCTTTTAGTCATAACTTTGTTATGCACTTTCAAAAAGTTTCAAGTAATGCAATTGGTCTTATATTGCTTAAATTATACTGCCAATCTGTTTCTTTTGGTATTGAGTATATTTGTGAGACTTTCTACTTCACTGGCACTTTTCCTGTTTTGATGCAGATTTCTGTAAATGTTCTAAATAGATCTTGAACTTTGGATCCTGCTGCTTGTATCAATATATATGTAATTTCTGATATTTCTGAAGCTGTATTCTTTTTTAGTTTTGCTAGCATTTCCATTTACTCTTCTTCTGAAATATTCTGATTCACTTTACTGTACCAGTCTGTTTGAATTATTTCTTTTGGCTTGTAAATTTTTTTTTAATTTTTTTCAAGTATTTTATATTTGACTTGCCTAGTTCTGAATTGATTTTGGTAATGCTCTTGTGTCTCTTTTAATACCTTTAGTGGCTTTATAATTAATTTTCTTAAATTATCTTTTTTTTCTTCTTTAAGCAGCTTTTTGATTTGAATTTTGCTATATAGTTTGTCTAAAAGACTTACTAGCATTTTTCCTTGCTTTCTATTTATTTTCACACATCTTTTTTTAATATTTTCTTTGATTTTTTTTCTTTTAAGCCTTTGAATTTCACATGCTTGCCTGCATAAAAAATTTGCCACCAGCCTTTGAAGTCAGATATTAGTTCTTTGGACCATTGTTCTTGTGCTTTTTCGATATATACATTGTGCTGCTGGTTGATATATTCAATTTTCTTATTAAGCTCTTCTAGGTTCTCTTTTATCTATCTTATTTTGACATTTTTTCTACCTAGACTAATCCGTCTTTCTAATTGTATAAGTGTTTTTCCTAGCTTTAACTCTCTTACCCCCTTCTTCTTGTTTGCAATTGTGTTTGAAACTTGTCTTTTGGGCAATGTTTTTTTTGCTGCCATCCAAATTACATTACTTATAATATCCCACCACTTGTCTAGTTTTGTATCTTTCTCATTAGGCAAACTATTTACTGAGACCACTGTAGTTCTAGTAATGTAATTTTCTTTTTAAGTTGTACTTTGAGTTTATTTTTGTAGTTGTTCTAATTTTCTTTTGTTACTTTATTAAATAGCAGTATTGTTCTTTAATAGTTTTTCTTTTTTGATTTCTGCTTTTCTAAATACTGCAATAAGATGATTTAAGTTCATTCTTGCCACAATTGCACTATAATTACTGTTTGTCCAAATATCCATTCCTTGGATTTTTGCATCTAATAGCCTATTAGCAAGCTCTTCTGTAACTGATATATAATCAATTCTTGTTTCTTGTTTTTTGCCTGACCATGAGAATTTTTCTTCTTCAGATTGATTGTTCTATAAGTATCTTAGAACTTCTGTCTTGCTAACCATTTAATTAGTAGGTCTTGCTTTTTAGATTTTTGTTTAGACTTCTGCAGTTTATCCAGTTCTGTGTCTATTATGCAATTTAGATCACCTATTACTACTAATTGAGTTCTTGCTATGCATTTTATATATTTTTTTACTAGTGTTTTTTGTATAATTAATCTTTCTTCTTTGTTGTTAGGAAGTGCATATATTATGATGACTAAGATTTCTGCTTATTTAAATATAAAATTAGCTGAAATTATGTATTCACTTATTCTATTCACTTGGTCTAAGTGTTTTTTCTATTGTTTGCTAATTAGAAACCTTACATCTGAACCTTTTTTCTTGTTTGATTCACACTTGCCCAAAAACTTTTATACTCAATACAGTTTTTTGTTAAAAAATTTTCTTCTTTTGCAATAATGTTCATTTCTGCAAGCTCTACTATATCAATATTGTTGTCTAATATCCACATATATAATGCCTTAATCTTTTGATTATTACTTTTAAGACCATTAATATTATGTGTTGCCAAATTTAATTCTATACTATTTCTAGTATAAATTCTTTCTATGAATGTTTTCTTCTCATTTTCTATTGTGCTTTTTCTTTTCTTTTTGGCTTTTTTACTACTATTATCAGTTTGTAGAGCTTTTGTTTGTATTGCTTTTTGTTTGTGCCTCTGATCCTGCAAAAAGGAGTTTATCTCTATATCTGGTCTTTTTAATTCAACTGTGGCAAGTTTTAGGAGTGATTTGTGAGATTCTCCATTATTGTTTGTCTTGCTTTTTCTAACTTTTCTAGTCTATTCAAGATTTTAATTAGGATGTCTTCTGTGTTTAAAGCCTTTTTTTTAGTTTGGACTTTGGATTTGTTTTTTCTCTTTTCTGAATTTTCTTCTTCAGCTATATTATCTGTTAAATATTCTGTTTGATTTTTCAAAAACTGTTCTCTACTTGTATTATTATTTCCTGCTATTTGTTGTATTGTTTCTTTTGACTTCAAAATTATTTGTTTTCTGTTTCTTGACTCTAACATTGTTTGTTTTCTTCCTTTTAATACTTTATTTCTTTTTGGATCTTTTTTCTGATAGGTTTTCCAAATTACTCAATAGTTGTTATATCATATTGGTTTGGTTTGAACTAGATCCATTACTTCTAAATTTGCAAATATTATTATTGTAAACTTTTTTTGGTTCCTATTTCTGTTTGCTGCAATATATATGACCTTTGCTCTTTTGTTTTTTAAACACCATAAAAGTAAAATCTCTGAAGCTTTTTTGGAAATATTTAATAGTTTTGCTGTAAATTGGCACTGTCTATCTCTTTGGTTATAGTCTTCATCTTCTTTAGTTATTCTTGCAAGTTTGTTGTTTTCTAAAGGTAAAGACCAGGGCATATTTTTTTTTTCTTTAATGCTTACTCTAATTACTGCTAGCATCTTATATTGTGTTCTTTTCACTTGTATTATGTGTAGATTCTGAAACCTTCTGTACATGTATCTTATTTTTTTTATTACATCTGGAGGTAAATTTCATATTGTCAAAATTTTCTGTTCTTCTGTAGTTTCTTCTTTTTCTTTATTTGTGGTTTTTTCTTTTATTTTGTCTGAACTTGTCTGTTTAACTTCTTTCTTGTGCTTTTTGGGTTGTTTATAATCTACTTCTGCTAAATCCTCTACATCTACATCTGGAATCATAACTAGCCAATACCTTCTTTTCTTTTAACTTTCTCAATTGCTGCACTTCTACCGAATTCACAATCAAAATTAATTACTATATAGTTGTTTTCTCTTTTAAATTCTTCTCTAATCGATTTGATATGCTTGTTGTCTCTTAGCATTCATTTTAGATAATTTACTCTTTCAATTTTGTTGTCACCTGGTAGATTGTATACTGGAATATTTGCTCTAAACAAATTTTTTTAATTACATGCTCTATTTTCTAGTAACCACAAGCTATCCTCTAATGGTATTGCTAAGATTTGATTTTCTAAAGCTATAATGCTTTCTTTTTCTTTTTGTTTTTGGATTTCTTTTTGAGCTTTCTTTTTATATATTCTTTTACTATTTTTGAGTATATTCTCTAGAGGAATTTCTTGATTTTCTTTGAACTTCTTATTTTTGAGCATCATTTTATTTATATTTTCTTTTTTAATTGTTTTGGAGAGAGTTGTTACTGGTATTTGATTTGTTATTTCTATAGTTGACTGGTTTTTTTCCTCTATATGCATACTGTTTTTAATTAGTTCAGCTGATTCATAAGGTCTTGAGTCTTTTTCTTCTGATTGTTGCTCTTCTTCTTGTTATTGTTACAGTACCATAGCCTTCTTAACAGCAGTACTATAACGATGACACGGCTACAGGGATCCTTTATAGGTTTATAGTGGTGTCCAAGAGGTAAGTATAATTTCTTAGTCTGTAAGAAACTATACTCTTCTCTCTAAGGCAGTTCGGTAAAACAAGAGATGATAGTTTATACTTTAAACA
>CAJVQA010002830.1:0-20953 GCA_910591915.1 Cetraspora pellucida | reverse complement strand
CTATATAAAACATATACCCACTATAAGTATTAATAAAAAGCTCAGACCAAAGAGGTCACCTTAATACTGAAAAAAAAAATAATAATAATTATACTAACATAACTAGCAAGTTATAAGATATCTGTATAATCAGTTATATAGTAAAATGCAAACTGATATTAGGCAATACAAACTCTAAATAAGTTCTTGTAATTATATAAATCTGTTAAAATTAGAAAACAAAAAATCTATTTAAAAAGATCTAAATAAAAAGATATTACAGATCTTCAAGACACTATTATAAAGACTAAACTACTGAAAATAGATACCAATATTAAAATATTTAAATAGACAAAAACTTTTGAGTTGTAAGTCTTAAAGATATTACCAATCAGATCACTAGAATAAACCAGAAAAAAAAATATTGGTCTGATCTAATATATTAATAAACTAATTATAGTTCTATACAGACTATCTAAATTAGGAGTCTGAAGAACAGACAGAAATATACTAAAATACTAGTAATATTCTATAAATTAAATATTAAGTTCAAATAAACTTTATAAAAGCATAGCAGTTAATGATAAAACTTTAACTACAAGTATTAGTTCTGTTATAACACTATCTAAGTTAGTTGTAAAAATAGATACAGAAAGCTCTAGAAGTTTATCTTAAAAATAAAATATTTATAAAATTAAAATAATAATCTGAACATAACTTAGTAATGTTAATACAAGTACAGATTTAGAGGATTTAAAATAAAATATTCAATTAGGAGTATTAGGTATAGCAATTAGTAGAAAACCTTTAAGCAGATTTCTTAAATAAATAATATAAAAAACTTATATATATAATCAATTATACACTTTTTCTATAATAGTTCACAAAATTATATTATCAAAAAAGTTATTAATAAAAATTAAAAAACCAAAAAGATCATCTTAAAAAAAAATTTTTTTCAAATTAAATTAAAATCAAATATTTGATTCAAATATTTAATCAAATCAAATTAAAGATATATTTAATTTAACTAAATTTAAATTAATCCAATATTTAATTTAATTTAGATTTAAGAAACTCTATTTGCAAGTTATAAGATATTTGTGTAATCTTGTTTATAAAGAAAGATACAAACTGGTATTAAACAGTACAACTTTAAGATAAATTCTTATAAGTATGTAAATTTATAGAAATAAAAAAAACTGAAACTCATTTAAAAAATTTAATTAAAGAGATAATATAAAATTTTAATAATATTATTATAAAAATTAGATTTAAAAAAAAAATACCAAAGTGAAAAAATTAAATAAGCAAGAAACTTTAGATAAGAAGTATTATTAACCAGAATACTAAAATTTAAACTAAAAAAAAATATATTAAACTAGACTTAATATATTAAAGACAAATTACAATTTTATAAAGTTATTTAAATTAAAAATGTATGATTAAAACAAAAATATACTAAAATACTAGAAATATATTATGAAATTAATACTAAAATTTAAATAAACATAATCTTATTATTAGTTCATAAAGTAAATAAGTTAGTTAATAAGAGAATATTCTAAATCTTATAGTCAAATAATGTATTCTAAAATAGGTAACAGCTTAACAATTATACAAAAAAAAAGGCTAAATGGCAGGTTAAATAACACTTAAATATACATATGAAAACTACAAACTTTTTAACTAATATAATATAAAGATTGAAATGTTTAAATTAGTAATCTTTTAACAAATTATAGGTAATCTTCTAACAGATTATAGGTATGATAACTAGTATAAAATCTGCAAACAGACTACTTAAATAAATAATCAAAAGTTGCATATGTAATTAATTATACACTTATATTGTACAAGTTATATATATAAATATATAATTAAAAACACATAAAGATGATAACCACCAATGGACATCGGTCTTAATAATAATAATAATAATAATAAAATCATGGCCTCACCGTTATTATTTTTTTTTTAAAAAAAAAAAAAAAAAATTGCTAAAAATTGACCAATCATATTAAAAGGTGATATATAAGAACATCGTACCTATGCGATGCCTATTTAACTCCTTAAAGTTATATAAAATTAAAATAAAAAATTTTATCAACTTCAATTAAATAGTTATTAAGATATTTAAGTTTAAAATTAAGAAAACTTAGAAAATTTTGCTTCTTTTCTATTAACTCATCTCTCTTTGAAGTGGAGTTGGACCAAACCGAACTTTAACATCTCTAATTACAGTAATGCTACCATCATCTGCAGGCCGAAAAAAAAACTTCTGCATGCACATGTTAGAAACTTTTATGCTCATTGGAATTAATTTTAAAATTTAAAAACAAAAACTTAGAGCACTATTTCTGTATACGTATTTTTTATATATATAAAAAAGAAATCACTTGATTGCTTGATTTCTTTATTTAATCATATATAAATTTTATTTTTTTAACTGTAATTTTGACGTCAAAGATTAGCAAATTATCGCATTTACAAACTGCAATTAGGCCACAAGAAGTTGAATTTTCGATTAACATCACTTTTAAAACTCTTGAGAGGCGAGAGATAAAATGAAACGAACATATAAAATGAAAAAATGTGTCAATTTGATTGGGCAATGTAAATCATGTGATTGGTGAGAGTTATCCAGCGTTTTCATTGGTTGTTCATTTTTCGGAGCTGAGGGGGGTGATGTTAATCAAAGAATAAACTTCAAAAGCCTTAATTGATTAATTGTGACTGCGCCACCAATCAATTAATTGAGGTCAAATAATTGCACCTAATTGCTTTCACAATCAATTATTCGGTAGTCTTGGTAGGAAACGGCGGTGGTATATAATCCTGTGGAAAACATGCTGCACCCTGTTTCTTTACAGCGTCTCTAATTCTAACAAATTGACCTTTATAACCCGGCACAGGTCCTTTAACATATATTAAATTTAATGCGTTGTCGATTTTGAGAATTTTGGTGCTTACAGTTACATTATTTCCTCCCATTCTACCTGCCATTTTTTTGCCTTTGAAAACTCTACCAGGAGTCTATTAACAATAAAAGATTCACATATATGTAAACAAAACATGACTGGAAATGATATAAAACTTGTGTGGATCTACCTGATTTTGACCTGTAGAACCAGCTGAACGATGAGTTTTTGAAGTCCCATGTGATGCGGGCAGACCTTTGAAACCCCATCGTTTCATGACACCTGCAAAACCTTTGCCAAGTCTAAAGAATTTACAAATTAAGAACTATTGAATTTAAAAATTAAATAATTTAAATAGAAGAATCAGTATACATCTTACGATGGCGCTTGTAAATCTACATATTGTCCTGGAACGAAATGGGCCGTCTTAATTTCGCTTCCTTATAAGAAAGGTTTTTTAAGTAATTTACAAATTAATCTTTTTTTTTCAGAAGCACTATCATACTATACAGTAACTTGCAATTGTTTTTATAATAAAAAAAATAATGTTTTAAAAATATCTTCTAAAAAAAAGTAATATAGAAACATTTTTATAATATTTCTTTTCTTCATAATGGGTTTATAACTAGTAATTATAATATTATGATAATATTTTTTTAATTACTAGTTATAAACACATTATAAAGAAAAAAAACATTATAAAAAAGTTTTTATAACAGAAAATGTTTTTATTATATTTTTAACCCATTATTTTTTTATTATAAAAACAACTATAGTAAGTTTATTTAAAATTCTCACCAACAGGTAAAACAGCATCGGAAGTAACGTGAAAATCACATAATTTCCATTTTGGTGCCACACCTGCGGCTTTAAAATGACCTAATAAAGGTCTAGAGACATTTTTCTCTTTATTAGAGCATCCGATTTGAACCGATACCAAATGTGGTTTAACGAATTTTTTGTTCTCAACGATTTGCACTACTTGAACGTCTTCAAACTTTTTTTTTTTATCATAAAAAGATTTAAAAACTTCCTTTTAAATTTATATTATCTGATTAGAATTTATAGTTACCTGCAGAATAGTACACGGTTGCCTAACTCCCCATTCATCCCATAAAGCAGTCATTCCCTTTTTCCTAGCGATTGCGCCTAGTCTAATCGAATTTTCCGTCCATTGAGGCTTTTGTTCCAATTGTAATTTCCACTTATCAATAACCTCCGTTGGTTTCTCTCGTGGAAAATATTTTGATAACACTGACCCTCGACGTTGATATCTTGTCGTATCAACGCGTGCTGGTGATGTTAAAAAAGTCCAATCTGGTTCGCCACTGGCGGAAGATGAAATTGGTTTCGAATTTCGATAAAAAAAATTTAAAAAGGCAAAATGGCGAAACTGGCGAAAGGTGGCAAAACTGGCGAAAGGTGACGAAATTGGAGAAATATGACGAAACTGGCGAAAGGTGACGAGACTAGTAAAATTATAAAAAGCAGTTGAAGCTCTTTCATGTAAGCATCGACTTTTCTATTTCTACTTCAGCGTATGTACGTACCTGATATCACACATTACTTGTGTATTTGTAACTTCCGCAATCAGAATTTTCTATAATCGTTAATTGTTTTATTAGTTATTTCACGAGTTAAATGCAATACGTACAAATAATTTTTATGCTTACCTATGAATCAATTAGATTATCTAATAGAAATCCGACTATTTTATCTGATGAATGTTTTTTTTTGATATATCATTAGATTATCCAAAATTGTGCAATACAGGATTAGATAAAAGTAATGTGATTTCAGTATTAACATATCTAACCAATATTTATATTAAAATATTAATTGTATATAAGGCCGCTCGCAGTTGATTCTTCAATTAACATCAATATAGATTTATATATTGATTTTTAATTTTATTTTTTCTAATCTAATTTTTTCACCGAACAGATGTATTGATAATCACTGATCATCAAAGACTAGCGAAAGACTAAGCGAAAGACTAAACGAAGGACTAAGCGAAAGAATTTGCACGAAACGAGAAATAATAAGTTACTTACTAATTATGCTTGTATAAATTGCATAAATTAACATTAGTCGATTAATTAATAAAACCACTAAAAGAAGTAGCTCGCAGGGACCGATCTAGGTGTCTAAGAACCTTCAGGATGTAAAAAAAGAAAAAAAAAAGTGGCGATCATTTATACAAGCTTGAAGCTTGTACAAACACGAATGTAGGTCACACCAGGAATATTATGAAATCACGATATTTATATATAGTGATCATTTTTTACAGTGGGATCCGGGTCGGATTTTTAGGCAACCATTTCTGGGCCAAAATTATCAGCTGGACAGCTTTACTTAATGCTTCATTAGTAAACCTTTTAGTGATCTTGGGCAAAGTTAGTTAATTCCGGCCCTGCGATCATGATTCCGAGGTATTCCGACCCGGAATGTCGGTGAGTTCTAGAGATCGGATTCAGATGTTTAAATGGATCCATATACAAGAAAATTTGTTTGTATTTCCAAATTATTCTTTAGTTGAGTTTAAACAAATACTATAAATTGTAGCCAGCATGATTCATTTTTAAATTCAAATCCTTAGACATGATCTAACGTACACTCTTTTGACAAAAGTCACCAGAATTTTGATTTTCATAATAATCTAACCTAATTGGATGATGATTGTTTTTTTTTTAAAAAAAAAAAATATGGATGATGATTGTAGCCATATATAAAACAATTTTTTTATATACAAATTGGTCTTTGCATAGTAGACAAATTTGTTTAACATAATGATTAGCATATAATTTGAGAATTTTGAAAATTTTGATAAATTATTTTTAGCATTTTAGTCTTGGCAAATGAAAAATAAAAAAAATAAATAAAACTTGTTTATAGCAATGCATTTTTGAACTGTATTATAAACATTTATTAAAATTTATTAAGTTTATTCTTTAAGTCTTAGAGCATATAAAATTAAATTTTTATAGAAAAATTATTAAAAGTTTTCAAGAATCATTGTGTTTAATTCAAAATTTTTAATTTTATTAAAAATTTTATTTTTAATATCTTAAAATTTTATATTATAAAATTTATAAGAAAAGGTTCTAAAAATAAAATATATATATCATTTTATTTTTTATTTTTTTTTGGTATTAAGATAAGGCCTTGCTTATATCTTTATTGGTAATTTTAGTTGTATATATTAATATATTATATATTAAGATATACTAAGATTGTAAAATATAAAATAAAAACTATATACAAAAATTAAAACTTAAACAATTTTATCAGTGACCTAAACTTACTAAGATAATTAAGACCTATCTAGATTTGTAATATTAAAATATAGTTATAAGATATACTATAATTAATTTAAAATATTGATTATATATTAATTTTTCTAATAACTTGTCTAATTGATAAACAGATATTAGAATATAAATATAATTGATCTGTTATTTTATATAGATATAAGTATATATAGTTTATATATAATCTCTTATAGCATCTGGTTTGCTATATTTGTTAAAATATATTATAATTATTAAAGCTTTAAAGAAATATAATAATAATATTTTTTTTATTTAAAAAAATCAATACAGTAGAATTTTTATATTTGGTTATAAATTTGGTTATTAATATTAAGAAGTATTTGAATAACAATTTGTAAAGTTATTTTGGTAGATATATTGTAATTATAAATTGTTTTAATTAAGGCTTTAGATATAATTCCTTTAAAAATAAGATAAAGATAAAAGAAGCTTGCTTAAAATGATATTTGGTTAAATAAAAAGTAATTTTGAATTTTGCAAGTAAGTTTTTTTTTTTAAATATCTTTGTTACTTAGACAACTAGAAGTGCAGATAGCACTCTTTATTAAGATATTATATTAAAATATTATAAATAGTCTATATACATCTTAGATATTTACAGATTAGTTTGACAGTTTTAGGTTTATAATCTAGTATGTAGTATTTTAAAACTTATATTTCTTTTAAGATACAAGCTTTTATTAATAGGCTAAGTAAGCTTAGAGGAGTATCTGAGTCTCTTCATTTTAATGAAGTATATCAATACCAAATTTCATATATTATATTAATATATAGTTAGGTTATAGTAGTTTGTGCTTGGGTACAATCAATATTAGAAGCCTAAAAGATATTTTTTAAAGTAGTTAGTAGAGGTTTTTCTTTATTAATATTAAGAAACTTATATGTCTCTTTTCAGATTATTATACTTTTAGAATACTTAAGAGCAAAGTGTTTGAGAGTTTGTAGCTTCTTAGAACACCAAAACAGCTGCCTATTTCTAAAGATCCAATGTGTTTAAGGCAATAACCTAAAAGAAAAGCTCTATAAAAAAGATACCAAAAAATATCTTTTTTCTTATTACATATAGACTTTAAAGAAAGCCAAGTAGGTTAAGTAAACTGAGGTGCAAAATGAAGAGAAATAGAAAGTAGTGTAGTCTTCTTTAGAATTCTAAGATTTTTTTAACTGAGAATACATCTTCTTTTATTTCTTCAATTATAATTTCTTTTTATCCCAAGGCCAATTAGTAGTAGAAAGAATTCTTTCTTTGGTTCTTGTTCAGACTAGTAAGTATAGTTTTCATTCTTTAGATTAGACTTTTGAGTATATATTGTCTTAACTTAAAGCCTAAATTAGAGATATGTTTCTCTTTTCTTTAAATATTGTATTTATTTTGTTTCTTTCATATTCTGTTTATATTAAGCTTGAGGCAAGAAGTTTTATTCAAATAGAGATTAGATAAGTATCTAGTATATTCTTAATAATTGATGCTTGAAGTTTTGCCAAGTCTATAGATTGTTAAAAAGTAAAATATTTGTGAAGCATTCATGAAGAGTCTTTAATTCAAAAAAAATAATTATGTTTATTTCTGCTACTTGCTTTCTGTTAAGAGATAGCAAGTATGCTAAATACCAAATTTTGAATAGAATCAGTAAGTTTGTAATAAGAATTTTTTCTTTAAAAGAAAGATTTCTATTTGAGAATTTATTAAGTAATCCCTTTAGTTTGTTAATAGTTGTAGCCCAAAGGTCTTTTTTTGGTTAACCATTTATAAGAACATTGTAGCCTAAAATAGTAATAGTATCATATTCCTTTAGCTTAATAAATTAGTCTTTATTACAAAGCTCTATTCTTTATACAATAGCAATAAGAGAAACTAGTTTTGTTTTCACTTTATTAATTTTTGCATTTGATGCAGCTTCATATAGGCTTATTAAAGATTGTACTTTGTTTTAGTTAAAAAAAAATTCAATTTCTATAGTATGATTATCAGCATATGCTAAGGTTTTAAAATATTAGTTATTTAATTTAATTTTTTACAATTATTTTTTCAGAGTTCTTATAAGTGGCTCAAAGGCTAATATATATAGTAATAGTAAGAGAGTGCCATCTTGCCTAACTTCTTTTTCTACTTTAAAAGGCTTAGAGATATTGCTTGTCTCAATAATATAGGCTTCTTGATAAGAAAAAAGATTATGAACCAGATTAATAAATTTAGAGTCAAAGTTCATACTTTCTAAAGTAAGCTTTAAAAACTTATGATTAACTTAGTCAAAGCTTTTTGTTGATTAACAAAAAGCAGCTAGTGTTGTTTAGATGCATCTGATTGGTTTCTCATAATGGTAATAATATTTAGAGCTGTATCTGTAATAAATCTGTTTTGGATAAATGCATGCTACTGATATAGTATAAGTTTTTTACAAATAAAATTTAGATGATTTGCTATAATTTTTATAAATATTTTGATATTGCTATTTACTAAAGATATGGGTCTTCAGTTGTTTATATTTTCCAAAACAGTTGTTTTTTTCAGTATCAAGGAAATCAAGCTCTTGTACTATAAGATTGTCATGATTCCTAAATTTAAAGCTTGATTAAATACTCTGTACAAAATTAAAGTTATAGCCTCTTTAGTAAGTTTGTAAAACTTATATATTAGGCCATCAGTATCTAAAGTTTTGTTGTTTAAAAGATTTTTAATAAGATTGTTAATCTTTTCTTAAGTAATTTCTTACATAAAAGCTAAATTATGGGCTGATAAAGCTTAAGGCAGATTTTCTGTAATCTTTTTAGCTAAGTTAATATTTATATCTTTTTTTGTATATATTTTGGCATAAGTGTTTCTAATATATTAAAGGGTATTTTTACTCGAATGTGATAAGATCTTAGAATCTTTAATGATTTTCAAAGATAAATAGACTTTTTTAATTTTATATTTAGCAAAAAAGTATTTTAACAATTTTTCTCTCTGCTTAATCTATTGTGCTTTTGAACATATTTGACATTTTTCTGCAAAATGTAATAGTTTGTTTTGAAGATCTAGGCTTAGTTTGTCAACTTGATTGTATAGAAAAAAATTTTTTGAGTTGTGAACTAATCTTTTCTTCAGCTAAGTTATATTTTTATTTAGTTTTGCAATTTTGTTTTCTACAGCTTTTGACTTTCTGAATGCTCTTATAATAGATTCTATATAAACTTTACAGAAGTCCTAGTCATTTGTCTCTTTTAAATTCTTAATTTCTTCTAACACTTCTTTTTTCAGTCTTTTATTTATAAAGCAGCTTTTGTTAAATCTTCAAAAAGCTGGCTTTCTTCTTTCTATTTTAAAGAAGAAAGTACACTTTACCAGAAAATGATCAGAGTTACCATATTTTATATCGATTTGTAAGATAAGATAAGCATTATTTTCATCAATAAAAATATAGTTTAAATGCATAACCATTGTTCAATCACCTTGTGTTTTTTGAAAAATTATATGAAAGAGTCTTGTTTTTGTAAAATCTGAGAAATCTGTAAAGTTTTTAGTAAGGTTTAAAAGTTGCACTCTTGTTGGGTCTTGCTAAGGTGCTGCTTTACTAGTTCTATTCTTTTCTGAATATAAATTAGTGTTAAAATTATCTCTAATTATGTTGATAGCATTTTCATTGATTTGTGATGACCATTTTTTAAAGAAAAGTTTTTTGTTATTCAGATTAAAAGAAGCATATATATTGAATATTTGGAATATGAGATCTTTAAATTTGAAATTAGTAGTAATAATTCTATTATTTATATCTATTTTTATGTTTTTAAATATTATCTCTTTGTTGTTTGTAAGTATAGCTGTCTTATTTGTTCAGATTAAATCAAAGATTCATTGATATTTAGAAAGCTCTGCATGTTCTTAGCGTTTAAGTTTGTTTTTGTAATATAATAAGGTCTAATTTGTAAGATTTCAAAAAAGTTAAAGTATTGTATTGTTTTTGTTGATTGTTTAGTCCTTTTAAATTAAGACTAGCAATTTTAAATTTAAATTATTTAGTCATATTAAAGATAGAGTAGTACAGATATCAGATCTGTAAGTTTTAAACTCCATTATAAGATTTTTTGTATAAAGCTAGTCTAGTTGTTTTAATTTTTTGATTTGCAAGACTTTCTTGTTTTTTTTGTCTTTTCTTTTTTTTTATGAAATTAAAGTAAATTTATTGTCAGGTTTCTTAGATTGAAATTGTAAAGTATTGTTATTTGTAATTAGTATAACTAATGTGCTTAGAGAATTAGGTTGTTTTATTTTTATAAAAGAACTTATAATTGAATTTTCTATAATAGAGGCTTCATTGCTAGTGCCATTAATATTTTTATTAATTAAATAATTTAGATCTTTTTCTATTGATTTAGAATTATTTATTTCTTCTTTCTCTTTAGTATTAGCAGTATTAAGAAGGGTTTCTTCTGGTTAAGGCTTTTCAATATTTACTTCTTCTATAAAGTTGTTTTGTTCTTGCTGATTTATATTTATATTTTCTAAGTTAACTGATTGGAATTTTTCTTTTCTTTTATTGAAAAAAATTCATTATATTGTCAATAAAGTTCAATAGCTTTTTTGTATTAAGTGCAATCTTTTTTGATATGTCCTTCATTGTTACAAAAGTAGCAAAGTTTGGGAGCTGCACATTACTCTGTAATAACTTTGTTATCTAATATGATATAGAATCAGTAAATTCTTTTTTCTAAATCTGAGTCTTCTGTAGTTTTGAAAATAATGATCTATTGATCAGTAAAATAAAGTATGTCTTCTATTAAGAGTAGCTTATTCGAGACAATTTTGCCAAAGTTCTCAAAAGCATTTTTAATTTTATTTGAAATAAATTTCTTGTTGTCTAAAGAAACATTTCTGATTTTAACTAGCAAAAAGGATCTTCTAGTATTAACAGAATTATAACTATAATATGTGCAATAAAAGATTTTAATTCCTTTAGTAATATAGTATTTAAGCTTTTTCTTATTTGTAAAGATTAGTTCTAAATAGGTATAAGATTCTTTATTGATATGTAGTTTAGCAGCAATTATATTTTGTCTTGCTGTTTCATAAAAAGAAATTATAATTTTATTTAGTGAACCATTCAGGTTGTGAATATCTAATATGAGAGCATTATTATTTTTAAACCTAATGTTGTTTCTTGATAAAAATAAAAAGAAGATTGATTGTTTTTTCTTAATTTTTGCAAATAAGCTTGACCATAGTTTGTTTAAGGCCTCTTTGTTTTTGTTTATATCTATTGCATTAGGTTTTGCAGAAGACATGTTAATTTGTTCTATATATGATGTTGTTATTATTTTGTTTTCTTTGTTATTTTGCCTTTTAAGATACATCTTAGAACTAGATATAACTGTAATGCTATATTGATCTTTTTTTTCTTTAGAAGTTCTTTTTTCATTTTCTAAAGTGACTTGCTTATCTTAGCTAATATTATTAAAGAAATTATATTGCATAGAATCAGATAAAACTTCTTGGCTACTTTCTGTTGCTATAATATTTTCTTTAAGAAAAGAGATAGTTTCAGTTTTTGATAGTTGTTTTTTTGTTGAGAAGTTTGTCATTAATTTATTTTTCTTGTTTCTGTAAACTTTTAAAATAAAAATCTTGTGCTTTTTAGAAATAAGAGAGAGAACCTCTGTTCTGCTACTGTTTTTGAAATTAGTAAAGCTCTGAGTAGAATGTATTTTGTTTTTTCAAAATTATTCTCTTTTCTAAATGTAGTGATTAGGAAAGAGAAATTATCAATTTTTATTGTTTTTGCAAGTAAGTTCATATAGCTAACTAGTAGATAAATTAAGATTTACTTAAGATAAAATATACTAAATTGATGAATTAATAATGAGTGTAATAAAAAATAAATTAGAACAAATTAGTTAATATAAATAGAAATCAAAAATATTGTATTAAATGCAGTTAATATTTATAAAAGTAGTTAGATAAATATTGTAAAAAAAAAAATATATTGGTAGTTAATTTAGTAAAATTTTAATTTTAAAAACTTTTAGATTGATTAAGTTTAAAGCTAATAAAGTTAGATAAAATTTTTAATTGTGATTAAGATATAGTCATATAGATTACCAATCTATATAATGATTAATATAGGTTTATTAATTGGTTCTTTTTTGTAAAAACTATATTATCAATATATGTGTATTGCAAATATTTTTAATAAAATGTTTGATAGAAAGATTAACAGCATTTTGTTTTTATTATAAAATATAAAAAGAGTTGTAAATATTTGTATATTGGAAGTTTAAAAACAAAGAAAAGATGTGTTATTTTGCTAAAGAGTTAGTTATGTTATTAAAGATATTATCTATATAAGCTTGAACTTTGTAAAAATTTTTTTTTTTTTGAAATACCAAAATAGAAACTTTATTAGATAATAAAAAAATTATATTAAAGATTTCTAAGCTACATTTGTGCTACTTATTTTAAGACATCCAATATGACATTATATCTTTATTTCTATATAACATTATTATTAATTATTTCAAATTAATTTTAAGTATAAAAAGGTTGTAGAAAATCTAAAGTGATAATCTTGGCATTTAGTAAATACAGTTAATAAGTAAATAGTCTAAAAATAACTAGTTTTTAATAAATATAATAGGGTCAATAGTAGATGTATTAGAAGTATTAGATATTAATTAATAAGTAGAAACTAAAGAGTAAAATTTTAAACATTTAGATTTGTTAGTTATATTGTGAGCTTTTTCTTAATATTGTTAAAGAATATTATATAATAGTCATATTTGTTAATAGAACTAATTAAGAAAAGCATTAGATAAGGTTGTAAGAAAGTAGAGGTATAGCAACTTAGTAAAATAGATAAGTTGTTAACTCTCTAAATGGTAGGTAGTAAGTTCAAAACCTATTGATAGTGAAAATTTAGATAATTACCTATGTAATATATAGATAGTATTACAGTGATAGCATTTTGTTGATCAGTTAAGATAAGATACCTATAATATAGTCACATTAGTATGACTGGCAGGTCATAAAGCATCTGCACAATATTAGAATTACATGAAGGAATGCAAACTGGCATCAGGTAGTGCAAACCTAAGATAAGTCTTTGTGGCTATATAAATCTATGAACTAAAAGCTAGAGCCCATTTGGGAAGACTTGAGTAAAGAGATAGCACAGATCTTTAACAGTATTACTGTAAAAGCTAAATCTAGAAAACAGATACTAATGTAAAAAGAATCAGGCAGACAAGAATCTCAGATGAGAGATATTACTAAGGATGCCAAAAAACATGTTCTTTATTTTTTTTGTATTTTAAAACATGTTTTAAAACATTTTATATATTTTTTATTAAAAAATATATTATTAATAAATATAATAATTTTCTAATATAATAAACTTTAATATTAAAATTAAATTTTTTATTATAATTCATTAAACCAATTATTCTCTATAATATTTTTTTGAATTCTAAGATTTTGAGATACAGCAACTAATTTTTTAACTTTATCATTATCTAATCTAGCATACAATTTGCTATAAATAAATCAAAACTATAATTAAGCTAACAAAGTTGATATTGATAATAATTTAATTGCTAATTTTACAAACAAAGAATATTTATACTTAAAATTTAATTTTTACTAACTAGTAAAATTAGAATATTTAATTGATTTTTAAATTAAAAGATTTAAAATTCATCAGATTTTGTAATATATTGTTACAAAGTAGATTTTAGCATAGTAGATTTTAGTATAGTAGATTTTAGCATAGTATATTATATAGTAGTATTAGTAATTATATATATATTCATTATTGTATTTTATATTATATTTATTATTAAGTTATTAGTTATTAGTTAGTCAATAGTTATATTATATAGTAGATAAATAAAAGGATCTTAATTGGCTATTAGAAATATGGTACAGTCATATGACACTGAGTAACATCTGTGATGTTACTATTATTTTACAAACTTCAAGTACTTCTGTACAAGTTTCATGTATCTTAGCACCAAATTATTATGCCAAATGCTGCAGCACAAGAATCTCAAGTATTTCCAACATGAACTCTAAGTGTTCTTGCACAAATCCCAAGTATCTCTGCACAAATCCCAAGTGCCTTTGTATGGATCCAAGTGCCTAAACACAAGCCTCAAGTGTTTCAAGCATGAATGACAAATAATATAAACAATATCTTCAGTTGCCTTTGCACAGTCTTTACTACTCCAAGCACAGTATTATTTAATGTTGTTTGAACCTTTACTATCCCAAGTACAATGATATCTAATGTTGTTCAAACCTCTATTACCCTGAGTACAGTATCAAGTAATGTTGCTCAAATTTCCACTATCTCTGCTAGGTAAAACATATATAAAGGGTAGCTTTTACTCTTTTCTGCCAATTCTAAGCTCCTATACTTCAATCTAGACCCTTCTATTTTTACCTCTAACTTGTAAAAGTGATATTCTCTCTCTAGAGCAATTTCTATAGGCAAGGTTGTCACTGTATGTTTATTTAATAAAAGTTATTCTATATACTGTTACTATCTCAAACTATATGCCTGCTGCTATGTAGTAAAGTAAACTATTACACCTCCATCCTATATATATTTGCAATAGTTAATCACTATACTGGGTAACTTTATTATTTGGTTGTATTATACCAAGAAGGCTACAATCCTATAACATTTTGGTGTCTTCTGGCAGAAATATAAAAATTTATCCCAGAAAAGGAACAGAAATCTCTTTCAAAAAAACTATTTCAGAAAGCAATTTTCTCTCTAGAAAGGATTTTATTTTGAAAGCAGCAATTGTAAAAAATTGAATTATTTTGTATTTTGCATTTGTATTTTGTATTTTGGAATTAAAGAAGTTTATGCTTTTATCTTCTATCTTTGAATTTTTGATTTTTGAAACAATCTTAATTTTAATTTTTGATTTTATTTTTAATTTTAACATTACTTACTAGCCAATGAATATATTCTAAATTGTTTAAACTTTTGATTGATTACTTGAATTCTTTACTTGCTAGTACTATTATTTTAGATTTATTCTCTTGATTTTTATTATTTTTTTATTATTATTTTATTACTTATTAGTACTAACCTTTCTCAAAGAAATTTATTTTATAGAAGAGTTTATTACTCAATTTCATTTAGAAAATATTCGAAGACATTAACAGATTCATAATGAAAACTCTTCTCTTGCCACTAATATATTGCAAACCCTTGCAATTAATTTATTTTGTTCTCAGTATTATCTACCAACACCTATTTCTCCTAACTCTTACAGACAATTTGCTAAATTTTGGCTTGGTATTCAGAAGCCTTTTATGCTACTTCTTATACTAAAGTTACTCAAGCCAACTTTCTAAGGCTAGCTACTTCTGCATGTTCAGTTGCTCGAGTTGCTACTAGAAATATTATTTTTAGTTGTCATTATCAAAACCAGATAACTAATCTCTGAAAAATTATCCAACTTTTCTTTTGGAAATATACCTCTTACCACTCAGTACCATCAGTTACTGCTAACCAAAAGACTCTATTCGATATTTTTATTAATGATCTAGTTAGAGCTCAACAATATATTGAAGCTTTACAAGCTGTTGCATTAGAATCAGCACAAGGCTCTGAGGAAAAAACTAGTATATCTACTTCTCAACAATTACTACAAGGAACTGTTATTACTATAGAAGAACCTATTATTACTTCTACTTCTTCTATCATCACTATTGTTACTCTTACTCAAACTCCAATACCTATTGTAGACTCTAGCTCTTTAGCATCATATAGTGAAGATCAAACCAGTAAACAGTATACCTTTTTTTAACAAAATAACTCTTCAAAAAGAGGATCATTACCTTCTTTTTTTACTCAACCAGTAGCTTTACAAGAAAGAAAAAGTACTCAAGAACCCTTTTACACTTCTACTTAACCTTTCTATATTTCTTGACTTTTAACCTTAACAATACCAAGACTAGTTACTAGATTTACTAATCTTCTAACCAAAAAAATTAATTTTCTCTCACCTCAACCTAGTATTGAATTAAGTTCAAAAGAATCTTTCTTTATAACTACTAAAAACCTTACTATAAATGAAGAAGAATCTTTTCTAACTTTTGGCTTATTAGGAGCAACTAGCCATCCTAATATCCTAACTGCACAATCTAACTATTCTATTATTGAGATACCATCTAACTATTAACAACCAATTGACCCTGAAGATCTTATTTGAAAGTTTGAAACCTACTCATAAGAAGATATAACTCTAACTGTTGAAGACCTTAACCTACTATCAGAACAAACTATTTTGAAGAAGAACAACCTTTATTAGAAGAAGAAAAACCAAAAAGTTCAAACAAAACTATTACTGATAAACATAACTCTAAAGATGAAAGAGCCATAGACAATGCTGTTGCTGCAATAAATAGACTAGTTGATACTTTGAGAGCTAAAGAGAAATCACTCTTTAAAATTATATCATTTAAAGATGATAGAACTGAAGACCTAGTTGATTGGATTAATAAATTTAAACAAGCTGCTATTGCCAATAGATAGTCTGAAGCTAGAAAACTTGCAATTGCCTAAGCATATATGAAGGACAATGCAGAAGATTAGCTTAAAGGACTTGAAGATGACTATTTTTAGTCATATAGTAAAGAAGATGATCCTTAATTTAAATCTAGTTTTTTGGAGCAATTCAAAACAGTTAAAAAGAAAACTATATAGCAACAAGAATTCTTTAATCTAAAACAAAGAACCAATACTGTTGATACATATATTGCCCAATTTAAAAAGCTTAGAAGAAAAGTAGATCCTAATGAGGGCTTCCTAAATAACTTTATTGTTTAGCTCTTTATTAAAGGATTGCAACCTGAATATACAATATCTGTACAAGCATCAGTTTCTGAGAACGTAGCTGCTGCTATTGAAAAAGCAAAACATTGAAAACTAGAAAAAGTAATGACCACTTCAGAAAAAGATGATGTTAATGACATTACCAAACAACTAGCCCAATTATATATCAACTCAGTCATAACCCAACCTTAACCAACATCACAAGCTTAACAAACTTTATAACCTCACACAGCTTATACTGCAGAAAGAGAAAATAACTCTAGACCTAACTTTGCACAGAACAGAGCTCTTTGCTATTACTGTGAAAATCCTGGACATTTCATGACAAATTGTAAAAAGAGACAGAATGAAAACCAAAAAAATAGAAACTTTAAAAGAAACAGAAATAACAATAATAACCATAATAATAATAACAGAAGAAACTACAACAATTAAAGAAATAATTATCAAAGAGACAGAAGCAGAAGCAGATCCAGAGACAGAAATTATTCAGAGAGAAACAGATCTAGAGACAAAAGTTAAAAAAGATGAAGACCAAGATTTAATTGTTACCCTTATCTTACTATTAAGATGTAAATATAGCTGAAGTACAAGCTACTTCAAACACTAATAATTGAAAAAGATTGTTAGACAACTATTCTATTAGAACTGCTCTTACTGCTTATATTACAGCAGAGAATCAAAAAATTACCAAACCACATTACACTTCTACTATCACTTCTGTTAAATATTATATTGACATCCAAGACTGAACCTACCTTGCTATTATTAACAGTAAAGCCTCTGGTAGTATAATTTCCTATCAGACAGTAAAAGAATTAGGATTAAAAATAGAAGAACCATCTAAGAGCATTATTGTTGCTGCTACTGGAACTACCTCTAGACTATTAGGAATTATTAGAAACCTATCTATTAGAATTTAAGAACGATTTATTTCTTTAGATGTAGAAGTTGTACCTGCTACTTCTTATTCACTCCTATTAGAAAATGATTAGTCAAAGAAAGTAGAAGCTAACTATAACTGAAAAACTTCTCAATATACTATTTATTGAAAAGAAAGAAAAATTGTTCTTGATACTTTCTATAAGCAAGACCAACCTTAAGAAAAACAATCTACTTGCATTACTTCAAAAGATTTTGAACTATATGAGCAGGAAAATTTAACTTCCTATAAAGCCTATGCCTTCTTTGTAACTTCTGAGAAAAAAGATTATAATGAAGGATGGACCACATACTCTCGAAGAAAGAACTATCCTGCATGTTTTATCTGCAACAAAACTATTCATCTATATGAAAACAGTCCTAAAAATAGATGCCAACATTGCAACAGATATAGTTATTAATCTACCAACTGTTTTAACAGACCAAGAAGACAATTGGCTTGCAAAAATTGCAAACAAACTATTCACCTATTCAAAAACTGTCCAGAAAACTAATGCTATGGCTGTAGTAAATATGGCTATATAGAAATAAACTGCTCAGTTACTCAATTGAAATTAGATAACCTAACTTATAGATGTGGATATAATCGAGACTTGGTAGAACAAAAAAAACAATCCTACTATAGCAAAAGAAGAACTCATCATTGTTGTCTTTGCTTTATTCCACAACAATCAGAAAAACTATACAAGCTAAAGACTCAACTTGCTTGTACTGCTTGCTACAAAACCTATTATGAAGGCCTTAACCCAAATAAACCAAAAACTTATAAATATTATACAACAAGATTAGAAAGAGAAACCCTTGTCTAATGTAAAATATGTAATATTCAGAAACCTTGATCAAGAATGCATTACTTAGAAAGTATGCAAGAAGACCTATGATTCTGTAAATTAGAACATATATACACTTATAAAGTTAGCTCAGATTTGTAATATAACCTAAATTATGAAATTTGGAATAGAATCAAACACTATACTGAGTCTAACAAGAGTGCTAGAAGTCAGTATAACTTGAACCAAGATAAAATCTATTGACTTGCTAAAGTCTTATTAAAAAAAAACATTCAGATCATAGAAGAAGCCATGGAAGAACAAGACTATAATAGATATAGTCATGAATGAACCTCTGATGAAATTACTATCTTATTTTGAACAGAACAAGTAAACCTTACTGAAAAAGAAGAAGCCACCTTATAACAGATTTTAGATGAATCTTTTAATACTGCTCATCTAGACTTTGATATTCAAAAAGTAGTAGAAAACTTAAGAAAGAATTTTGAAGAAAAAGTAGCTCTTTGTCGTAAATGCCTTTTTGCCAAACAATGTACAAAATTAGAAGAACATCATGAATATTGTAATAAATATTACCAAGAGTTAAACAAGTTAACTCTTGCTGAAGAAACTATTTCAGAAGAAGAAAACATTATAGAAATAGCAGAGTTACTAAAAGCAACTGCTATAGAACTTATAAAAATAAGTGAAGACACTATTTCTAAGGAGAAAAAAGATAAAAAAGATGATGAAAAAGACCAAATTATTGCTAGATTGGAAGCCAGAATTCAACATCTAGAGGACAATTTTGAAAAGATGTTAAAATTTTTTCAAGATCAAATAATTTATCACCAAGAACAAGCAAATTATTACTCTTATTTGGCTTTTGCATCCCAAAATTTTTAAATCATCCTAGACAAGATCAAAAACTACCTGATCTAGAAGATTTAAAAAATTTAAAAGATTCAAAAGACCTAAAAAACTTAGAAGAAA
The DNA here is from genome assembly GCA_910591915.1 of Cetraspora pellucida. Classification (NCBI taxonomy): domain Eukaryota; kingdom Fungi; phylum Glomeromycota; class Glomeromycetes; order Diversisporales; family Gigasporaceae; genus Cetraspora; species Cetraspora pellucida. The sequence goes on along the minus strand of CAJVQA010002830.1, from coordinate 1,190 downwards.
TAGAAAACAAAGAAAGTAAAGAATTACCACTTAAGAAAGAATTACTAACAGAAGAAGAAGCTTTGCAATAGGCTTTGCAAAAAAATGCATTAAAAGAAAAACATATATATACAATAAATACTCTAATACTATATAAGGTATATGCTTTAGAGAAAACAAATACTGTAAATGTAGGACTACTTACTAAAAAACAAGGATAATTGTTCAAAAACTTGTTAGAAGAGTTTGTTGATTTATTTGCCAAAGATATTACAGAACTTGGCAGAATAGATAAAGTTAAACATCATATTTATAAGAAAATGTATCATCTGTTAAATTATATCCTTACAATATGCCACCTGATAAACAGAACTTTATTAAAGAAGAAATTGAATGAATGCTTGAAAGCAATATAATTCAATCATCAGAAAGCCCTTGGGCATCATCTGTTGTTCTAGTACAAAAGAAGAATAGAAAGTTAAGAGTTTGTATAGACTACAGAAGACTTAACAATATTACTAAAAAGGATGCCTATCTCTTACTAAGAATACAAGAAATATTAAATGCATTATCTGGATCACAATGGTTCTTAACTTTAGACTTAGCTAGTAATTACTGGCAAGTTATAATAGATCCAAAAGATAAAGAAAAGACTGTATTTATTACAAAATATGGCACTTATAAATTTAATGTAATGCTATTTGGATTATGCAATACACCAGCAACATTTCAATGACTCATGAACAAAGTATATAAAGGAATTGCATCGAAATTTGTTGTTGTCTATCTTGATGATACTAATGTATACTCAAAAACATTTAAAGATTATTTGAAGTATTTAAGAATAGTGTTTTAAAGAATTAGAGAAGCTAGATTAAAACTCAACCTTGACAAGTGCAACTTTTAGATGAAATCCTTACTCTTCTTAGGACATACTATTAGTTCAAAAGAAATAGCCCCAGACTCTGCAAAAATCGATGCTATACAAAAGATTCAACCTCCTAAAAATACTACTAAATTAAGATCTTTTCTTGGTTTAGCTAGATACTATAGACAATTTATTTGAAACTTTTTAGCAATAGCCCAACCTCTTAATAAACTTTTATATAAAGATAAACCTTATTATTGGGGAAATAAACAACAACAAGCCTTTAAATTACTTAAAGAAAAGCTTGTTACTGCACCTATACTAGCTTATTCTGATTTTAGCA
>CAJVQA010002829.1:0-20955 GCA_910591915.1 Cetraspora pellucida | reverse complement strand
TAGACCTGCCACTTGGGGGGTGACAACCTAGCCACTTCACTAGGTTGCCACACCCCTATATTAATATTTTTTAAAATTTAATTATTTTAAAAAGTTGATATATTTTAAAAATTAAAATTATATATATATATATTTATAAATTTATATATAAAGGTTATCATAAGCAGATCACTAAAACCAACTTTTCTCTAACAAACAATTCAACTTTTCTCAATATTTTACTAAACTAACATCTTTAAAACTTTTAATTAAACTTTTTCTTTGCAACTTTCTGTTTTAAAAACAATACAAAATTATTCATATTTAATCTTTTGATATAACAAACTCTAACATTTTAATAAAATTATCTTTATTTATATTCTTTTTAACTTTTTTTAATTTATACTTAATTAAACTCTTTACTTTTAAGTAAACTAAGTATACTAAACTTTCTGTTTTCAATTATACTAATTTTATCAAATTCTAACTATTATATTATGTACAAATTAACATTTTTTAAAAAAACACATTTTCTTAATTTTTATTATATTTTACTAAGCAAATTTATTTTTTTTATTAAACAAAAATAACCAACTTATTGAAATAATTATTTCAACATAAATTTCATCTTTAACAGACCAAAACTTATTAAGTTATCAATATTTTTTTTCAAACTTTTATCCAAACTTTCTTCTGAAATTTTATTGGTCAATTTCAGAAAATTTACAGGGTTGGTCTAAAATTTCACTTTTTACCAATTTTAAAAATATCCAAATATCCAACATTTTTTTAAATTTTCTCAAAAGAATCTGAAAATTTTACTGACTCTTTGAAAAATTTATTGCTAATTTTAAAAAACTTAATTTTTTTACTCAATTCTTATCCTTTTTATCTGCTCTTTTTTGCTACCTATATTATAAAACACTACTCATACTATAAACTACTTAAAAAATTCTTTTTATATTTCTGTTCTAAACTATTTACAACTTTAAACACCTTATTATCATTATTATTACATATAATCCTAAAATAAATCTACAAATTACAATCTAACAAGAGCACTTTTTTAGACTGATTCAAAAGCTATCTCATTTTAGAAAAATTTTCTTTATTTATACTTATGATATCAGAAATTCAAATATTAGATTTTTTAAAATCAGTCCTCAAAGATTTCTATTCTGATTCTATTATTAATTTTACAATAATTAATAAACCTGCTATAAAAAGTAATTTTAGTTTATTAATTCAAACTATAGCAACCAAAAAATCTAAATTTATTATAGACACAATTCTAAACAAAAACCTATATATTACTGAAGTAGTCAAAAAAAATATCCTTCAAAATTCTTCTTAGTATAACAAAAAACTAACTTACTAAATTTACTTATACTCTCTTTTATAAAGCAAATTACAAATAGCTCTTTAATTTATACTATTTTATTCTTTCTTATTCAATAATTTCAAATTGTTATAAATCTTGTCAAACTTTATCTATTTTTATATAACAAATATCAAACTATTGATTATTAAAAATTCTTTCATAACTTACAACTTAAATTTATCTATTTAAAAACCTTTATGCATATAAATTATATTTTAAATATTTTAAAAAGCAATACTCCTATCTTACAAATTTACAATACCTTTAAATTTCATATTAACATCACTATAAATATTATCCTTTTAGAATTTAATACAAACTATCATATTTTATCTTTTTACTTAATCAAATTACAATTTGATATCTGGTTTCAAAAATTTTTTACATATTACAAAAAACAATTTAGTAATATTAACAAACAAAAAGTTTACAACCATATTAAATACCAAATAACAATAGCAACTAATAATGAATACAAGAAGCTAATTCTTCAAAAACCTGATTTACCAACTATCTGATCCATTTAAGACCTAACAAACTATGCTACTAAATAGTAATACATGACATATACATCTGTACTAATTTGAAAAAATATAAAATTATTAATCCAAATCAATCCATAATATTTACAATCTAAATTCTTATTATTTTAAACAATTCTTTAACACTATACCTATTCAACAATATATATATCTGTCTTTAAATCTTTCTATATTCATCTCAGCAACATTTTATACATGCTTACCTTTTAAATAACTTTATAAACTAGCTAACTAATCTGAACAAAACTTTATCTAACTAAACAACATATCTACTAATTCTAAATATATATTTTATTTTTTTTACTTCTATTTTAAAGCTTACTTTAAATCTGTAGCAACAAACAATAAAATTATTAATCTTAATCTCAAAAAAGCATTGAACAAAATCTTCTCTTAAACAAGTGATTCACAAATCTTAGCCAGAATTATTGTCTACTATAACATTATCCAAATCTCTAAACCAAGTATTATTTAACTTAAAAAAAACCTTAACAAGTCATATTTTGATCAAGCAAACTAATACATTATTAAAAAACTTAATATTGCTATACTTACAATATCAGAAACTGACTTTATCTACACTTTCAATATATCTAAAATTATTAATGAACTTAATAATAATCTTTTATTTTAGCAATATTTATACATTTTTGTTAACTTTTTCTTATCTATTTACCTATCTAATTTATACTACTTGCCTTAGTTATACCTTTATAATTTTGTTAACTTTCTTTATCTATTTGCTTATTCAATTAATACTATTTTTTTTTTTACTTAGATAGTCACACTGATATATTTTTATTAAAAAAATATAAACACTGATGCAAATATTACATACTTAATTTCAAAGACCCAACTCTCCTGGCTGCTTCTTTGAGTGCCTAAGAGTAATCTACTGCATCAAGATCATCTGAAAAGTTATTCTTGATCACCATTCTACAATAGAGTATTATCAAACTAATAACACTTTCTTGTAGGGAAATAAAAGAAAAAAAAAAAAACTAAACTAAACTAAACTAAAAAGAGATACAGAAAAAAAAAGAAAAAAAATAAGTATCAGAAAGTACATCTTATTTGTAACTATTTCAGTAAGGTTACTAATACTTTAAATCTGTATTAAGGATCTAACTACATTTTAACCTGTACTAAAGAGATAAAAATTCTATATGCATAATTCTAGAAATTACTATATATCTCTAATTTGCTATAATTTTCCAACTTAAATTTTTTGTTGTTTTTTTATTATAATATATGTTAGATTATACACATAATTGTTGTATTCTTATTACATCATGTTACAACACATAATTGTTTGAAAACGAAAGTAGTAAACAATGCTGATCTTTTGTAAAAAGTGAGCCAAATTTCTTATTTTTGGATAAAAAATAAAATAAATGAAGAGGTTAACAAGTATGATATGCAAAAAGCCAAATTAATAAAAGTGTTTTTAGCTGTTTGTTCTGTTTTTAAGCTTTTAATAACCTTTAACTAAAGTTTTTTTCTATTGTTTTCAAAATGTTCTTCTGGTTTGAATACTAAACATATTAAGAAGTTCACTTGCAGAAAGGTTTGACCTTGACACAGACCATTAAAAGAGTCACCTGCATCTTAGTTTCTTCACATATTTCTAGTTTATTAACAACAATCTGCTTTATATATTAAGACAGAATTAAAGATATTATCTACTTAAAAACATAACTCTTCAAATTATTTTGATGCTAGTTTGGTTTAAGTAATTGTTAGAAAGAGTTAACTATTGATACTACTTTTTACTTTTTTAATTATACTTTATTTCTTATTTAATTTATCTTATCTTTAGTTTCTTTTCTTTATAATGATATAATTAACTTCTGATAGTGTAAATAGTTAATGAAATCTATAAGTAGCTTACTAATGTATGCTAGAGTAATAAACATTATTTAGAAAATTTTAACTAATCTAGATAAGTTTTAGTCACTCTAGTAGATTTAAGCTACAGATAAATATATTTGAGCTCTTATTCTTGTATATAGCATTTATAATACTTAGAATTATAGTTTTATAGTTAGCAGTTTAACAGTTTGCCTTGACTGCAAGTATTGGTCTTAGCTATAGCATATATAGAACTTTTTTTTGTATTTACTAACTTCATGTAGTTACTACTTAATGATTATAAATAAAAATAGAAACAAGGCTTTATCTTAATACTAAAAAAAAAAAAGCCTATCATAAGCAGATGTGATAACTTAATAAAATGCTTAGGTTGTCAACTCTTCAAGTAGTAGATTGAATATTTAAATCTCATTAATGCCAAAAATTTGAATAATTACCTATATAATATTTATATTATAACAACTATTACTAATGATTAGGTTAAGATGCTTGTAATAGTAGTTATACTAGTATAACTGGCAAGTCATGGACTATCTGTATAAGTATAGCATTGTATAGAAGAATGCAAACTAATAATCAGATGATGCAAATACTAAATAAGCTCTTGTATTTATGTAAATTTATTGAAATTAAATAACAAGAAGTTTATTTAGAAAAATCCGAGTAAAGAGATAGTCAGATCTTTAATGATTCTATTGTAAAAGCTAGTCTTATAAAATAAATACCAATATTGAAGTAGCTAAACAACAAAAACCTTTGAATAGAGGTACCACTAACTAGGCTATCAGAACAGACCAGAAAAAAAGAATATTAGACCAACCTGATATACTAATGAACTAGTTGTAGTCTTACTAAGATATTTAAATTAGAAGTTTGATAAACAGGCAGAAGTATATTAAAGTATTTCAGATATGCTATGTAGTAGATACTGAAATCTGTATAAACTTTACAAAGACACAGTAGTTTAATAATTAGCTCTAACTATAAATATTAGTTCTGTTATAGTAATATTAGATCAGCTATAAAAATAGTTACAGAAGGCTTCAAAAGGTTTACCTTAAGGATGAAATAGTTCTAAGGTTGAGATAATAATCTGAACATCTAGATATGATCTAGTAAAGTTAACAGATTTGCAGGTTCAAAGAGTTTAAAGTAGAATATCCAAGCAATAGTATTAGGTACAGCAATTAATAGAGAAACTTTAAGCAGACTTTTTAAATAGATAATATAAAAAAGTTATACATGTAGCCAATTGTATGCTCTTTTTGTGATAGTTCACTGAACTATATTTACTATTGTTAAATAAAAGTCAAAAGATCCAAGAAGTCATCTTAATATCAAAAAAAAATAAAGCCTATCATAACAAAATAAGACAGTAAGCCAACTAATAAATATAGAGATTTTATAATAATAATTTGCTTATAAGTATTATACTTCTAAAAATATTTATAGTTTGTAAAATCTACTAGTAAAAAGTGTATTAATTTAAATTTTTTTTCTTTAAGCAGTCATGCTAGTACTTTATTAAGCTTTTGAAATTATATTTGCAATTATATAAATATTCTTAACAACTAAGTCTAGCATCACTTAGTCACTTTAATGAAATCTAAGTGCAACCTGCTGTATTATCTTAAGCAGAAGTAAGCTGCTTAACTGACTACTTAAAATCTATAATAAAAAGCTCTTTTTTCTTTTATAACAAGCTTTAAAATTGTTTTCTATGCTTTTTTCTTAATTTGTTTTTCTTTTCTTTTGTCTTTTTTTTTTTTTTTTTTATTCTTTGCTAATTTGCTTTTTCTTTTTTACTAAGTGTTTTCTTTTTTTTTACCTTTTCTTTTAATCCTACCTATTATTCTGACTCTTTTCTCTTATTCATTAATCTTTTTATATCAGGTTCTCTATAGCTGTTTGTAAAATGTATTCTAGACTGTTTTTGTTATTACATTCATAAATTGCTATTATAATTTCATATTTAGAAGCTGTCTTAATCTGTTTTGTGTTGCTTTTGAAATAAGACCTTTAATTAGTGCCTCTTTTATTTTTTTTGCTTTTGTTTTTTTCAAAAAGCACTGTATATAATACATATAAAAGGATCTGAACTTTTTTTTTTCTTTTTTTAGCCTCTTTTAGACTATTGTAATAGTTACTTTTTAGATTTTTTTTCTAAAGATTTCTTTGTTCCTTATATGCTACCAAATGTGCTTGTATTTATTTTACTTTATCTTGGCATATTTGGCATTCTGTTATTGTATATACATCTGGTCTTCTTCTGTTAAGCTCTTAAAATTTTATTCATTATATACTTTATAAGTGCACTTTTTTTGGTACTACTTCTTCTTATTATGCAGTATACTTTTTTAGTCATTTTCAGTCTTTTTTAAAGTACATCTAATCATATATTGTAACTTCTGCTTTTGGTTTTAAGTCTTTAATTGCTTTTATTTTTTTTTTACTCTACTTCTAATTTTGTATTTGTTATTAATTTGCATAGCAATCTTGCTAGTATGTTAGTATATTTGTTTTTTCACTCTAGACAGTACTCTATTTTTTTGCAACTAACTTCTTTGGCCTGTATTATTTTTTTACTTGTTGCATTTTTTTTCGCCAGGCTATTAGTCTTATCATTTCATTTATCTTTATTGTAGCTTTTGACCTTAAATAACTCTCTTTAAATATTTTTTGTTCTAATAAGATCTCTAATTTTTATTACCTATATTGCATTCTTCTTCTTGAGTATTTTATTTCTGTCTACTTGTTTCAAATCTCTTCTAATGTTTTTTATTGCTGCATTGCTATTTGTATATACTTCTATTTGCTTTTCTTTTGATATTATTAAAATTGCTATTTATATTATTACTAGCTTAGCTGTTGTCAATATTTGCCATCCTTCTAAATCTAGTACTATTTCTTCTTTAGACCATTCTTGTATTTCATTTGTTTGCACCTATTCTATATTTATACTATTTTTGATTACTATATTTTTTTTTAGTCTTTATGTTTACTACTTCATCTATATATATTATATATTTGTTCTTGTTTTTTATTATATTTTTTCTTAAGACTTCTATTTTTTTTTAACTATTGTTTTCTTTCAATGTTTGTTATTTAATAATCTCTATTTTTAGTTCTTCTATTATTCTTAGTCCCTTAGTCTTTATTTTCTAATTTCTGGTTTGTTTGTTTTTATTGTTTTTGTTATCTGGTTTTTTGCAATCTTAATCTTGTTATTGCTTTTTTTTATTAATACATTTGAAACTACATTGATTTTGTTATTCATTCTTATTCATTTTTTTTTTTTTAAATATTAAGATAAGTATTTGTGATCTAGGATTTTATTGATAGTATATTTGGCTAATAGTTGCATTACAACTACAGAAGGCAACTATGGAAAGAGTGTACAACTAGATACTTATACAACTTTAGTCATTGTCTAATTTAAGTAGTTCATTTAAAGGTTCTATACTAGCTAGAACCTGCTTGTAGATTCTCTATTTAACTACTCTAGTTTTCATATTCACCCACTTACCTCTGTTTACCAATAACTCCAGCTAATGTTAGTAAAAATATGTTATGACCACTAAGTCTTTAAAGCAGTTCTTTGAAATATTTAACCTTGTACTAAACCTTTTAGAATTTTTTGTATCCTATTTTTATAGCTGACTCAGTATTGCTATAGTTGAGACCAACATTAACAGTTAAAATGTACTATTAAATTACTATGCTCTTGTAGAGTTCATTCCAATTCTGATACTAACTTCATAACATATTCTTACTACTTTGGTATTCAATTCAAGTTTTACCAAGCTGCCATTTCAAATAGCCTGAAAAGATAGGTCAAAATCATACACCTTTGGTTTACATGTTTGCCAGCATGTACCCTTTTTCTCTGAAATCCAGAAATTCTGGCAGCCTGGTTGGTTCATCTAGTTTCTTCTCAAAGACCAGCATATTTGTTTGGTTTTACAAGTTCTAGCTCTGTTTCATAAGTATAGTCTTTACAATAGCATTGTCAAAAGTTCAGATTACCTCTCTACTTGGGTCTTCCAAGTAGACTTCTGTCTTCCTACTTGGTTTCTGTGATTTATATAGCCTAAGAACTTATCTTAGGTTCACACTACCTAGTACTGGTTTGTATTTCTTCATACAATGTTATATGAAAGCCCAGACCTTCTAGTCATACTAGTATGACACATGTTACAGATATTTTATCTTAACTAATCACAGAAGACAGTTAACTATAATACAGAAAAAATTGCAAAATTTTGCTATTACTAAGATTTGAATTCTAGACTTGCCACTTGGGAGTTGACAACCTATTTACTTTACTAGATTTATTTTTATTTATTATTAGCAGCTATCTTTAATCTGTTTATCTTTTTTTGTACAATCCTTATATCGATTAATTTTGACAACTAGTTTACTTTTTTTGTTTTACATTTGTCAGTGTTTTACTAATATTTTTTTTTCTTTTTTTTTAACTATTTTTTCTAGCTGTCAGTAGTTCTGTGCACTATATGCTACTTATTTTTTTCTTTTTTTATCTTCTAAAATATACTTTTATCTTATTTGTATTGCTTGAATATTTTGCTTATTTGTTCTAAATTGTTTTTTAACCCTTTTGCTTTCTGGTCTACTAAGTATTTTTTGTTTTATCATCTTGAACTATTCTGCTTTTTTATTCTTGCTTAATAGGTTTAATAACTTTTAACTGTTGTTATATGATTTGTTTTTTTTCTTTTGTATTAAGCAGCTGATTCAGATATATTAAGTCTGTTTTATTTATTCTAGTTCTGTTTCTCTTTTATAACTAAATATACAAGCTCTTTTATTTTGGTTTTATATTTAAGCATTATTTATAAATTACCTTCTGTTCTTATATTTATATTAAGCTTTTTTGCTTTTAATAATGTTAGGCAAGTTAAGTTACTTTTCCAACTTTTTATGTTTTTTAGCAACTTTTCTATTTTTTATATGTCTTCTGTTAGACTTGTTCTTTGGTAGCTTTGTATTATCTTTAATTTTATTAATTGTCTAAAGTTGTTTAATCTATTTAATTTTACTAATACTTATTTGTTTTATTGTTAACTCTTGTTATAGTGTTCTGTAGTTTCTAAAATCTTTGTGTTCTATTATGCAGTTTTTTAATGTTCTTTGCAGATTGCTCTTTTGCTTCACTAAGCTTATTAATAGTTAATGTATTTTACTTATGCTTTTTTTGATATTTTTATTAGTTATAGCATATAACTTAATTTTGATATTATTATTATATTGTTTATATATACAATTTGGCTTATTGTTATTTTATTATATCTAAAATTTCTTATTGTTTGGCTTATTATTCTTTTAGTTTTCTTTTTTATTAGTACTTCACTTATTCTATTATTCAGCTATATTTCTAATAAGTAATTCTTTAATTTTTCTATTATTTTGTTTTTTTCAAAAATTATTTTTCTTTATACTTTCTTTACTTTTGTATTTATTATCAACAGCTTTAATTTAGATCTATTTATTTCAATATTATTTATTTTAAAAAATTCTTCTGCTATTTTTAACATTCCTATTAGTTGCTCTTTACTACTTGTAATTCATATTGTATTATCTGTATATGTAATTGCTATTTGGCAATACTTTGTAATATTGCTACATTGCATATCTTTTCTGATTTGCTACTCTACTATATAGCCTAAGTCTTTATCTTCTTGTATTCTTTTTAACAATAAATTATAAAACAGTTGCCATATTAATAGAAATATTACTTTACCTTGATCTATATCATCTTCTGCTATTATTTCTTCTGTTAGGTTATAAGTTGTAATAATTTTTAATTGTCTTTCATAAAACAAGTTCAAGATATATTTTATTGTTTCTTTAGATACTTTGACTCTTTATAATACTAATTTAAGACTCTTATATAGAACTAAATCAAATGTTGGGATGGGGTCCTGTAGCCTAGTGGTCTAGGTGCCCCTCCCTTCACAGACAAGATCAATGGTTCAATCTCAGCTGGAGGCAACTTTGTAATCTACAGAAGCATATAAATGTATACGAAGCTCTATGGCTAAGTCCATGTGATTAGAAGATCGGTGTATAAGGAAGTTCCTAGAAAAAAGGTTCCTGATATAGAGAGTTGACGCTCAATGCGAGAGAAGCAATGAACATATCAGAAATAGAGAGAAGGCGCACTAGCGGGTGATATAGTGAACATAAAAGGAAACTATAGAAAAGGAATAGACTTACCGAAATTCAAACACTTCTGGTACCAAAACTGGTTCTAGTAGATACGGGATCTACTAAAATTGGATAAATCTAAAGGGTAATCTTGGTACCATACTTAGTAAGTTTGCATCGAGGGTAAATTCAAGAGACTATAGATACCTGGTAACATCCAATAAGGTGATACCTTGATATAAATAGTAATTAGATAGCCTTAACCTGGCATGTCCATGTGGTAATAGAAGCATTGCATATATGCAATAAGATTGAAATCAAAAAGTTTAAATAAGAAATTCACAGACAGATCTCAGGTATGACAGCTAGTAGGTAACCCTTAGGCGGAACCCTTAATTAGATAATGACTAAAGTTATATATATGACTAGTTGTACTTTTGTTAATAGACTTTGTATATACTTGAATAATGATATATTACCCAATAAAGACAGACAGACAAGATTGCCACTTTAAAAAAAAAAAAAAAAAAAAAAAAAAAAAACTAAATCAAATGTCTTTTTTATATTTTGCAAGAGTATCTATATTTCTTAGTTTTTTTTTTTTGCTTTTTCTTTTATTATATTAAGAATATATACTAACTGTTCTATTAAATTGCCTGAAAAGCCTACATAATTTGGTTCTTTAAGTACTTCTTTTTTTTACAAATACTTTGGCAAACTTTTTTGTTATTACTTTTGTTATAACTTGTCTAAAAGTTTCTATTAGCACTATTGGTCAAATGTTGTTTAGACTATATCTTCACTCTACATCTTTTGATATTGGATAAACTTGTATTATTTTTTATTTGGTTAGTATTTTTTCTTCTTCTAAACATAAGTTTGTAAAACTTCTAAATATTTCTTGTGTTTTTTTTTATGCTCACTTTATTAGAATATAACTTATATTTGATATATCTGAAGCTGTTTATGTTTTTAATTCTTTTAGTACTTCTTTTTATTCTTTTTCTTTAATTGTTTTTTCTACTTTTGCATACTATTTTTTTTTGATATTTTTTCAGTGTTTATATATTTTCTTTTATTTTTTGATATCTTTTCTAATTTTATATTTCTTTTTCTAAATTGTTTTTTGTAATATTCTGCTATTCTAGCTTTAACCTTTTCTAGACTTGTAACAAGTTTGTCTCTTCTTTTACTTGCTTGATACATCTGTTAGAACTATTTTTTTATAAGACCTATTTAGAAACTGGCTATTATTTTTTCTTAATTTGTTTTAATTAATTTATACCTGTTATTTATATTTTTTTCTATTTATTTTCTTTGTATTTATTCTTAATTCTTCTTCTTTCTTTCTAATAACAACTTTTTTCAACTTTTCATATCCTTTATCTATGCACTTGATTATTGTCTTTGTAATCTTAATAACTTTATACTAATTTTTTTGCCTAGTGTTTTAATTGTTCATTTATTTTACTTTTCTCTTCTTTTTTCACTCTTTAATTTTTTTTTGTTTTTGTGTATTTAATTAATTTTTGAAATTTGATAATGCTTTTTTCTTGTTGCTGTTCTCTCTAACTTCTTCTTTTGTTTGTTATTATGTTATATATTTTTTTTTAAATATATATTTGCTTGCTGCTTTAATGATTACTTCTTCTATTATATTCTATATGTTATTTACTTTTTTTAATTTCTTTTCTTTATCTTGTTCTTTTTTATTAATGTTTTTCAAAACCTTTATTTCTTTTAATTAGTTTTGTAGCTTTTATGTATAATTTTTTTAGTTATCTGATTTTGTTTAGTTATACAAATATACTGTTCTTGACTGTCTTTTTTTTTAATTTCTATTTTGCTTTTTTCTACTATTATATGCTTAATTTATATCTCTATTATTACTATTTTGTAGTCATTTTTTGTAACTTCTTCTGCTTCTTCAATTTCTGCTTTTTGCAAACCTAAGACTAGTCTATTTAATATTTATATATAATTAATTTTTGTTGCTGCTTCTTTATTTGACTAAGTATATCAATAACTTATTGAATTTATATCTTTATATGTGTTTTTAAAGTTTTGTTTCTTTATTTAATTGAATATTGAAAACTTTTTATAATTTCTGTTTATAGAGAGTGTGGTGACCTAGTGAAGTGAATAGGTTGTTAACCCCCAAGTGGCAGGTCTAGAGTTCAAATCCTAGTGATGGCGAAAATTTGCAATTCTTTCTGTGTTATGGCTAACTGTCTTTTGTGATTGGTTGAGATAGGATACCTGTAACTTGTGTTATACCAGCATGACTAGAAGGTCTAGGCACTCATATAACATTGTATGAAGGAACACAAACTGATACTGGGTGATGTGAACCCAAGATAAGTTCTTAGACTGTGTAAATCACAGAAACCAGATAGGAAGACAGAAGCCTACTTGGAAGACCCAAATAAAGAGGTAACCCAAACCTTCGATGATGCTACTGTAAAGACTAGACTTATGAAATGGAGCTAGAACTTGTGAAACTGAGCAAATGTGCTGTTTTTTGAGAAGGGACCAGATGAACCAACCAGGCCATTGGAATTTTCAGGTTTTGGAGGAAAAGGGTACATGCTGGCAAACATGTAAACCAGAGGTGTATGGTTTTAACCTACTTTTCTGAACTATCTGGAATAGCAACTTGGTGGAATTTGAATTGAATACCAAAGTAGTAAGGATATGTTGTGAAGTCAGTACCAGGGTTGGGGTAAACTCTACAAGGGCATAGCAGTTTAATGGTATGTCCTAACTACTAGTGTTGGTCTCGGCCATAGTGATATCAGGTCAGCTATAAGAATAGGATACAGAAGATGCTAGAAGGTTTAATATAAGGTCAAAGGTTCTCCATATGAGTAAACTGCTTTAAAGACTTAGTAGCCATGGCATATTTTTACCAGCATCAGTCAGAGTCATTAGTAGACAGAAGTAGGTGGATGGATATGAAAACAGAGTAGTTAAATAGAGAACCTACAAGTAGGTTCCAGATATGGCAACTAGTATAAAACCTTCGAGCAGACTACTTAAATTAGACAATGACTAAAGTTGTATGAGTGGCTAGTTGTACACTCTTCTCATAGTTGCCCCCTGTAGTTGTAAAGCATCTATTAGCCAAATATATTACTAATAAAATCCTAAGTTGCAAGTATTCACCTTAATATTTAAAAATAAAATAATTTCTGTTTATAAATTTTGTTTATCTAAAATATTGTTTACTGTATGATTAAAGTTACCTATTATAATAAATTGTATTTGTCTTTTTTTCTTTAAAACTGTTTCTATAATTTTTTGCTAAATGTTTTTTTCTATTACTTTATTATTCAATAGTATATAGACTACAATTATTACTAATTTCAGTTGTTTGAAATATAATATAATTTCTATTATATATTTACTTATTTTCTTAACTACACCTATATGTTTTTTTTATTGTTCATTAATTATAATTCTTATACCTGATTCTTTTTTTTATCTTTTGCTGCATTTGTCCAATACTTTACATACTTTTTGTTTGTTGCATATGTTAAAAATTTTTCTTTTCTTTCTGTAAGATTTGTTTCTATAATTTTTATTATTGTGATTTTTTTTCTGCTCAGCCAAGCAGATTTTTCAATTTTTAATCTTTGGTTTTGAGTTCATTAATATTGTAACATGCTATTTTTAGTTCTTTTTTTTCTTTTTTTTCTTTTTCTTTTAGCAGTTTTCAATTTTGTTCTTGTATTTTTTATTTTTTTTTTCTACTGTACTCTTCTTTTTCTTAACAAGAAGTTTCTATTTTTTTTTCTTTTTAACCATCTTTCTTTTATATTACAAAAACTTTTTAATCTTCTTGTCTATATTCATTGATTCAATTGTCACACTCTTAGAAGCATTTAGGTTAATTTATTTCATTCTTCTTTTTATCTTTCTTTAGTTTTTCTAATTTTTCTAATATTAAATCTAAAATATTTTTAATATATGAGGTTCTTTCTTGTAACTGATTTTGAGTTATCTTTTCTTTTTTTATCTTCTTACATTTCTGGTTTTTAATTGTTAAGTTTTTTCTATTTTGCTCTCTGTTTCTGTAATTATTTTTGTTTTTATTGTTTACTTTTTTATTTTTTTTCTTTTGTTATTTTTATATATTTTTTTATTAAAGCTTTTATTATTACTATTTGTTCTCTTATAACTTGCAATATTGTTTTTCCTTTATTTTTTCTTTCTTTGTAGTTTAGCCAAAATAGCAGATGATTGTTAAATCTTATTGGCTTTGTTTATGCTGCTCTTATTTCTTTTTCTGTTGTAAATATTACTGTTATTAATCTCTATTTCTGTTAAATAGAATGTATACTAATTTTGCTTTTCTTTTTTTTAAACATTATAATAATAATACTTCTAATATATCAATTGGAAGCTTCAATATTCTTGCTATAAATTGATTTTATAAAGTATATTGATCAAAGTTTTTTCATCTATAGTTACTCTTGCCAACTTATGTATACCAATTGGTAAAAACTATGATACTTTTTTTTTTTTTAACTTTTTTGTTTTAACTACTGTTAGAGCTTTGGATTTGGATTTTTTAATATGTTTTACTTGAGTTTCTTTAGGTTTCTATATATATATTCTATTTTTTTTACATTAATGTCTACTGGTAAATTCTATATTGTTAAGTATATAACTAATTCTGATTTATTTTCTGTTAAATATATATTTTTACTGTTTTTTCTTTCTCTAATTTTTTCATAATTTTTAAGTTTATTCTTGTCTTTTTGCTATTTTTATTATTTGATAACTAAGTTTCTTTTTTTGATTTTTTGTTTTTTCTAAAATGAGTTTAAGCCAATCTTCTTTTTTTTCTTTAATTCTGTCTATTGCTTCATTTTTACTAAATTTGTAATTAAAATCTATCTTAATCTAGCTGTTTCTATTTTTAAAAACCTTTTTAATTATTTAATATAATAGTTATTATGAAGGATCTATTGAATGTACTTTAATCTTTTCTTTTTATTTGCATCTAATATTGTATATATTAGATGTTTGCTTTAAATGATCTGCTTTTGTTATATATACAATTTGTTAGAGACTATTTACTTTGTTCTATTGTATCTGTAAGTACTGGCATTTTATCATTTTCTTTTATTATTAGTTTTGTACTATTTTTATCTTTGTTTTTTATATTTTTTCTTTCATTTTGCAAAGAAAAATCTAACAAAATCTCTTGTTACTTTTTATTTTTTTTCTTTTATATTACTTTTACTTACTTTTACTATTATTGCTAACTTCTTTATTTTTTTGTTTAGATATTTTACAGGTTTTTTGTATAAAAATATTAATATGCTAAGCATCTGTATTTGGCTGATAACTTTATTTAAACTTGTGTTAGCTTCTTTGTCACTGCTAATTTCATATTGCTGTTTTATTTTTAATAGAAATTATGTTTATGTCTTTAGTATTTTTGTCTCTTTTTATTTCTTCTATTTTTGCTTCTTCTTTTAGTATTTTTTCTTTTTTTATGTTTAACAAGTAATTAAAAGATTTTGGATTTTAATCTATTGTTACCAGTTTATTTATCTATTTTTCTATAGTATTTTTTAATACTAAAAGATTTTTGCTCTTCTAAGTGCTTCAAGTATTTAATTATAATAAATTAAGTTACTTGTTGTAATGTTTTTTGGATTATAAATTGTAAGATCTTTCATTATATACTCTAAATTACTTAGATTATCAATATGTTTAAATAAAATTATATTTAGTACTTTGCTGTCTATATAACTTCTATTTTTATTACTAAAACCTTATATGTATTAAATCAGTTCTGTATCACTTAAAAGGCCTAGTCTGCATTGTACTTTTATTTTTATACTAGTTAGTTGTTTATTTATTTGTTTAGTAGTACATGTAAAATATTTAATATACTATTTTCTAATTGTTTGAAGCATAACAGAAAACTTACATTTTCAGAAATACATATCATGTGATCATTATATATACTAGTGTTATTAGTAAAATTTGGTATCTGTTATGCAAATTATTGTTTGTCTGTTCAATCATGTAATTAATTAATATAAAATTAAATTATTTTATCAGCTATTACAAATTAATTTTTTCTGTTTTTCTAGTTAGAATAAATATCATTATATATATATATAATATGATATATTTGTTTTATTATTGTTTTGTTGTTATCAGCTAATTATATGATCTAATTGTTTGTTTTCTAGATTTTAAAATGGTTTTTTGATTTTTTTAAAAAAATTTTCAAACTTTCAATGCAAATTAAAAATAAGCAAAAACTTTGCTAAAAAAAATTTTATCTATACTAGTATATTAATAAAGTATTTGCATTTTTTTATACTAAACCTTTTTTCTTAGAAACTTTATATGAGTTTACTTAGCTAATTTTGTTTTATTTTTATGTGTTTAATTTTGTTTATTCTAAAAATAAGAATTAATAGAAAGAAAATTTTTTTTTATTATTACTATATTAAAATTAATTATAAATAATTTTAAATCATAATTTTTTACAATTTTTCTTAATGATTGCTTAAACCAAATTAGTACCAATATAGTTTAAAGAGTTAAGTTTTTAAGTAGACAACAACTTTAATTTTGTTTTTTTTTATATTTAAACTAGTCTTTTGAAGACTAGGGCTTTTTTATTCAGTATTATAAAACATGATAATTCACAGTCTAATTATCTCAGAGGAGCTACCTTACATTAAAGAGTACATCTAGCTATACGTATACTTTTAGTGTCTAATTTAAGTAGTTCACCTATATATAGGTTCTATACTAGCTGCTATACCTGCAACTCAACTATAAGTATTGCCTATTTAAACCCTCTGTACTGCAATTTTTACTGTTATTACTAGAACATCTCTGTTACACAATGTCAGTTAAGAAGTTCTAGATGCTTACCTATACCCTTAGGACCTCTGCCTTATTTTATACAGATTATTCTCAAGACATCATTACTAGAGCCTTCTGTATCACAAGTTACAGCTAAACCTAGTTTAAAACCCTTGCAAAGTTCATACAACCCCAGTACCCTACTTTTACAACCTCACCATTACCTCATCTATTCTTGCAAGTTCTTCTATACTACCAATCCAGTTAGCCTTGCATGATGCAACTTCATGTCTGGATCAACTGATGGCCAGATTGGTTAACTCCTACTTAGAGGTTCTTGTCTGTACAGGTCACCTGCTCTAGGTTTTCTTCAGCAGATCAAGATCTTCACAGATGGCATTGTTGAAAGTTGTACTACCTCTCTGCTCAGGATTTTCAAGCAGGCTTCTAATCTGAGTATATACTTTTTGTATTTATTTATGTAATATTTCACACTTCCAAAGTTAGTCTTGATATAAACAGAATTACAGGATCTACAAATCCCAGATCACAGATAAGTTTGCCAGAATAGGTCTATTTTTTTAAAATCTGTTGCCGATAGGAATTGAATATTGGATATACTGCTTAGAGGATGATAATCCAACTATTACACTAGGATCGCCATCCTCTCAACTTTAATTTTGTATTAATATATGAAGCAGGTTGTTATTAATAAATTAAAAGTAAAGGTGTGGCAACCTAGTAAAGTAGTCAGGTTGTCAACCTTCCAAGTAGTAGATGGCCCTACTGTAAAGGTTAGTCTTATAAAATGGATACCAAAGTTGAAGTAGCCAAATAGGCAAAAACCTTTAGGTAGGGGTATCACCAACCAGGCTGCCAGATCGAGCCAGAGGAAAAGGATATTGGGCCAATCTAATATACCAATAGACCAGTTATAAGTCCTACTAGACTATCTGAATTGGAAGTTTGGTGAACCAGCAGGGGTATATTAAAGTATTTTGAATATGTTGTAAAGTAAATGCTAGGGTTTGTGTAAACTCTACAAGGACATAGCGATTTAATGATCAGCCCTAATCACAAGTATTGGTTTTGTCATAATGATACCTAGGTCAGCTGTAAAAATAGGTACAGAAGGCTCTGAAGGGTTTACTTCGAGGATAAATTAGTCCTAAGGTTAAGACAATAATCTGGGCATCTGAGATAACCTAGTAATGTTAATACAGATTACAGATTCAGAGAGTTTAAAGTAGAACATTCAAGCAGAGGTGTTAGATATAGCAATTGATGAAGAAGCTTTGAGCAGACTCCTTAAATAGGTAATATAGAAAAGTTACACATGTAGCCAATTGTATACTCTTCTGTAGTAGTTCATTGAATCACAATACTAATAAGTAATTAATAAAAATCAAAAGACCAAAGAGGTCATCTTAATACCAAAAAAAAAAATAAATTAAAAGTATATGAAAAAACTTAGATATAGACAACTTTTTTAGTAGTTTGTATTAAGGTCAAGTTTTTTTTTTTAAATAAACTTTTTAATATATTTAGTATTTAAATCAAAGAATATTCTGAAAATAATAGAAAAAAAATTTAAAGATTGTAAAAAATTTAAAAATAAGACAAATAACTAAAAATACTCTTCTTGGTTTGATTATTTGTATATTATATTTACTAGTCTTTTTTTTTAGTATTTTTTATTTAAAAATAGAGATTTTGACTTTTTACAAAAAATTAGTATTGTTTATTATTTTCTTTATTAAATAATTATATATTGTAATATAATATAATAAAAATACAATAATTATATATATAGTTTAATATATAATATAATAAAAAATATAAAAACGTTTAAGTTGAAGAATTGTAATAAATTAAAGATATGTAATAATTTCTAAATTATATATATATAATTTTTACTTCATTAGTATAGATTAAAGTGTAGATAGATCCTTAATACAAGTTAAAATATTAGTAATCTTATTAGAATAGTCATAAAGTAGTATGTTTTCTAAAATTTTTGTTTTTTTTTTCTTTTTATAACTCTTTTAGTTTAGTTTAGTTTTTTTTATTTTTTTCACTTTCTTACAAAAAAGTGTTATCAGATTGGTAATATTTTATTGTAAAGTAACAGTCATGAATAAACTTTTAGATAGTAATTTGTTACTGTCTAATGTAATAGATTACTCTTCGATACTCTTAAAAGCAGCAAGCAGAGTTGAAACTTGAAAATTAAACTTGTATTATTGATTAAAGTATTAATATTTTTCTTACTGTATTCTACTATAAATAAGCACTATATCCTTTATCTTATTTTTTTAAATATCAAATTAATAGATATTGTAATAAGATCTTTAGCAAATTATTTCTACTAATTTGATATTTAAAAAAATAAAGTTAAGGGTGTAGTGCTTATTTACAGTAATAAAAACTATCAGCATAGCTACCTAAATAAAAAAAATCTTAATTTTCTTAAAATTATATAATTGTTCTATTGCTTAATTTTCAAAATATATTAACTCTTTATAGTGATAAGATTTAAAAAAATATTTAAATAAGGTGTGATAACCTAGTGAAGTGGTCAGGTTGTTAATTCTCCAAGTAATAGATTGGATATTCAAATCCTATTAATAATAAAAATTTGAATAATTATCTATATAATATTTGTATTATAGCAACTATTACTAATAATTGGATTAGAATATCTGTAATAACAGTCACACTAGCATAACTGGCAAGTTATGAGACATTCATATAACAGTCATGTGAAATTGTTCTTTAAAACAAAGTCTGTAATTATACAAAAAAATGCAAACTGGCAATCAGATAGTACAAACACTAAATAAGTTCTTATGATTGTGTAAATTCGTTGAAATTAGATAACAAGAAGTTCATTTGAAAAAGCCCAAATAGAAAGATAGCTAGATTTTTAATAGTTTTACTATAAAGACTAGTTCAAAAAATGAATACCAAGATCATAATACCTAGTTAAAGTAGCTGGACAGACAAGAATCTCCAAATTAGAAGTCTTAAAAGTACTACTAACCAGGTCATTAGAACAAATCAGAGAAAAAAGATATTAAGCTAACTTAATATACTGATAAACTGATTGTAGTTTTATACAGATTATTTGAATTAGAAGTTTGATAAAAAGACAAATAAAAAGACAAAGATATACTAAAGTACTAGAGTTATGCTATAAAGTAGATGCTGAGATTTAAGTAAACTCTACAAGAACATAATGGTTTAATAGTTAAGTCCTGATTACAAATATTGGTTCTGTCATAGTAATATCTAGATCAACTGTAAAAATAGATACAGAAGGCTTTGGAAGATTTATCTCAAGAATAAAATAGTCCTAAGGTTGAGACAATAATCTGAACATTAGATATAATCTAGTGAAGTTAACAAGTTTGCAGGTTCCAAAGGTTTAAAGTAGAATATCTAAGCAGAGATATTAGGTATGATAATTGATATGAAACTTTTAGGTGGACTTTTTAAATAGGTAATATAGAAAAATTATATGTATAACTAATTGTATGCTCTTTCTGTAATGGTTTTCTAAACTACATTTATCATTGTTAAATAAAGTCAAAAAATCCAAGAGGTTATTTTAACAAAGAAAAAAAAAAAAAAAAGATATTTAATATACATATAAAACTAATATAATTTTATAAAGTTATTAATTATATTTTTTTTAAACCCTTTTAGATAAAAAGTTATAACTATTTAAAAAATCAAAATATTTCATGTAACTATTTTTTTTTTTTTTTTTTTTAAAGTAGCAATCTTGCCTGTCTGTTTTTATTGAGTAATATATTATTATTCAAATATATACAAAGTCTATCAACGAAAGTACAACTAGTCACACATATAACTTTAGTTATTATCTAATTAAGGGTTCTGCCAAAAGGTTACCCACTAGTTGTCATACCTGAGATCCGCCTATAAATCCCTTATTTAAACTTTCTGATTTTAATTCTATTGCATATATGCAATGCTTCTATTACCACATGGACATGCCAAATTAAGGCTATCTAATTACTATTTATATCAAGATACCACCTTATTGGATGTTACCAGATATCCATAGTCACTCGAATTTACTCTCGACGCAGACTTACTAAGTATGGTACCAAGATTACCCCTTAGATTTATCCAATTTTAGTAGAT